>JAPYZM010004692.1:0-18862 GCA_030522845.1 Psyttalia concolor
ACCCTCGCCTTTGGAAACGACTTCCCGTCTGGTGCTAGACCTGCGTACGGTCTCAAAAACAATAAAAAAAACCTTGTGACTCAAATGACACGTCACAAATCCTATAAAAAATCACAAAAAAACTTTTGTGAAAAAATTGGGCCAAGTTGACGTTTTATGTCCTGATCATAATTTTAAAAAATGATATTGTCAATTTTATTCACAAAAAAATACGTGAAATCCAAAAAACGCCAAGCCCTTCATTCGTTAATAGCATTGGTCTACTGAAAAACAAAACCCCGGCGCTTTTTTAAATAATGCGCTGAGCGAATTTTCCTCACGTGGGTTTATCATATACCGTTTGCATTGAAAATTTGAAAAAAATGGGGAAATAGAGGAAAAAACAACACGTTTGAAGTGCGAAGAAAAAAAAGATATCAGTAGCTGCAGCACAAACGTACTTGGCGCGGTTTTCTTCGTATTATTCTAAAAGTATATATATTGATCACTCGATTTGTCTTTACCCTATGAACTGCGGCAAGTACGTTTGTGCTGCAGCTACTGATGTCTTTTTTTTCTTCGCACTTCAAACTTGTTGTGTTTTCCTCTATTTCCCCCATTTTTTTTAAGTTCTCAATGCAAACGGTATATTATAAACCCACGTGAGGAAAATTCGCTCAGCGCATTATTTAAAAAAGCGCCGGGTTTTTGTTTTTCAGAAGACCAATGCTATTAACGAATGAAGGGCTTGGCGTTCTTGGGATTTCACGTATTTTCGTGTGGATAAAATTGACGATATAATTTTTTAAAATTATGATCAGGACATAAAACGTCAACTTGGCCCAATTTTGTCACAAAAGTTTTTCTGCGATTTTTATAGGATTTTATACATAATACACAACTTAATTTCTCATTGATACACTTAGACATTCGGTGTTCGCCTGCACAGTTTCCACAAATTATCTGTTTTTTTACAGAATTTAGCGACATGATAAAATCTCCAACATTTAAAACATCAAGTGATTTTGAGATAGTCAGAAAGTTTACATTTATTCCATCCAATGTTTAGATACCCCTTATTTAGAATATACTCATGAATTTTCGCCTTGACTTCAAGAATGATTGGTAGGTTACGGTATTTCTCAACTGTCCATTTATTTAGGACTTTTATTACATTGATATCATCGATCAGGTCGAGTTGATTGTGTTTAATAATATTTTTCACCAAATTTTCTTCAGATTTATCGTTATTACTAAGATCAACATTAATTATTTCGATTTTAGGTTTGGCAGGGTTAGGAATAGTAACACAGCATTCAGATCTCAGTTCTGTCCCTATAGCGTCTACAATTTTTTGCCTCTCTATGTTGGTATTACAACTAATTATAACTTTTCCACGATTTATCTTTTTCATTCTGCAGTTACTCACACCTAAGCTATTTATGTGAATTTTGCTTTCAATTAGATTTTCTGTATTTTCACATTACACAGAACTTTTTGGTGTAATAACAATTAATGAATCAGTACTAAGTCTAATGCTTTTATTTTTATTTGTGGATTTGAATTCCTTTTTTTGGATACTACTGAAAATTCATCACTTTCACATGTAGCAACATACATGGAGTCCACACATTCACTAGGAGTCAGAATTTTTAGAGTCTTCTCTCTTTGATTTAAATTAGAAAAATTAGAAAAATTGAGTACTAGGTTTTTTATTTATTTTTTGATAACTGATTATATTTTACAATGCCGTACAAAAATGCTGTTATATTCATCATAAAACTGAAGAGTTGAAATTTGATACCAGTAAAAAATGCGAGTAAAAGGTTCTATATTATCTTATTGTAAGTGTTGACAGCATTTTAGAAAAATTTCATTATTATTATAATTATTGTTGCAACTATTTAAAATAGCGATTGTGACGTATTGGGATCCACCAATACGTCGATTAAGAATTATTTAATAAAATAATATGAACAATGGCGGTTGACGTGAGCTAGAGATTTGATTACTCTTTCCTGTCATCCAGACGTTGGTCAGCAGTCCCAGGATATCACTTGGAGATTGTTCAGCATCCCCTCGGTATTGTTGAATACTTTGGTCAGCAGACATACAACCCCGTGTTGATGCCGTGGTCAGCAGTCACACGGTGTCTTCTGGATAACTGAATAAGCAATCTCGTGTTTTTGCAGAGTCCAGCCCACGTGAGAGGACTATTTGAATGTGTAAGTCTCTGTCAATGATGACAAGAGACAATATTAGTGAGGCAAAACCGTGAGACTGCTTAGATCAGCGAATTGGGGCTTTGACGAGTTTTGAACAGAGTAGACCTCTGAAATCAGGTCTTCAGCCACCACCGAATCAAACTCCCAAGTCGGTGAAAACAACTTACGCGTTGAACCATCCCATCGTCAAGTAGAGTGTAACCAGCAACAATTAACTATTAAATATCTTCTACGAAGTAAACCGCGAGGGTTACATCAGTAAAATATATCCCATTCCCAACGTGAGTGAAACTCCCTGAGAACTAGCAGAGCTAACTGGACACTTGGGGTGATTGATGGCCCCAGAACCCATCAGTACAGTCGAGCAATCCTTTGTAGTACCAGAGAGGACAATCAGGGATTAGCAGTGACCAGTGAACCAACCGTTCATACTGGTATTAACCCTACTATAATAAAGCTAAAATCCCCAACTATACCCCTCAACATTAACCTAGTGGGTGGTATAGTGGTGAAGGTCACGCGATAATTAATGTAAAACTTATTAACTTCCCGATAAGGAAGTTATTGTTTTCACCCCGAAAATGAAAATTGCTAATTTCATGAAATGTCGATGTTTCACGACATTTTTGAAAGCCGATGAGCATTTTTCTTTGATGAGGCTTCTGGTAACTCGTGTTCAATAATCCCGGGAAAGTAGAATGCGTCCTGCATCGTATAAACCTCAAACGTTGAGGGAATTTCTCCAATGCAAATTTTTTAGGCGCTTCACTAAGAATTGCTAGCAACAGGAATGGAGCTGTACTAAGGAATTAAAAATCCAGTTCTGCTTCTAACGTTTCTTTTGAGATGGAGGATTTCAAAGAAAGTCCCTTGAGCTTCGGAAAATATATTTACTTATTTCATTGGTGGTATAAGTCATACTACCCGTTTTCTTCGTTTTCAACATTGCTAGGCCTGATAGTAATTTGTCTGCCATTTCGATAGCTGAACACAGAACTTACGGAGAAACACATTAGATCTTGGTTGCCTCTGTTTTTTTTTTTGAGAAAATATGGAGATAAGACATTACAGCGCTCTTTGTACGTTGAAGGAGTGATTTTCCTTGCCTGGCAGATACTGGTAATAAGATTGCAAAATTAATTATGCTTTTCCATTGTCATCAAATATTGAAGGCAGCTATTTTCATCGATTGCCGCTGTTAAGAACAAATGAAGCAATGCATCAAACGGTTCTGTGTTAATCACACTAAATCTATGTCCCTTATCCCGAATGGCCTGTAACAATTTGTCATTTCCAGGCTTCGTAGCTGGTATTGATCTGAATGTTTTTTTTTCGTTGAAAATAATTTTCAGGATAAATTTCGCGAAGATGGAATCTCGTTGATTTCTTTTCATTACATTTTTCAATACCAGAAGGATTACAATCGTTCTGATTGTTATCAGCCATAACTGCTAATTTTTTCGTTTCATTATAGCAAAAAAAGCATATTCTCTTCTCTCCATAACCTTCCGCCAAGAGTACCATACGAATACCATACGAACATGGAGGGATGACATGCACTGCTCGGCCACATTCCTGGAACCGCAGTACGTTTAGTTGTAAATATTTATTATAAATCAATTTCTGACCACTTATAAAAATAATTAGATGTAAACTTAATTTTGCCTTGCACGTATGCCCACCACCAGGCAAATTATTGTCGGCGCATAAACGTCAGCTTGTTTTGACTGGAAGAATTAGAAATCAGAGAACTATGATGTAGAGGGCTTGTCTTATCATATGATTGACTGTATTCTTTAGTTGTCGCCTGATCAAAACTTTCATCAACCGTTGATTCACCAGAATGCTGTTCTCCCCCACAGAACGTTTCCATTTTGTTGAGTCTAGCTATGGTTCTTATTAACACTACACTCAGCCACTCTGAATGGAAACGGATAAACACATCAAGACTGTTAGAAATTATTCCAGATAATAGCGAAGTTTTAATGATGTGGAATGTACCCTCTGCCTCTACACTAGTTGTAGCAATTCTTCCAAATCCAAATAAATCTCTATAAGCAGTCGTCCACAATGGCAGTAATCTCAAATCATGCAGTAATTTCCCAGCCTTTTTCGGTGCATACATATCATTTGTTCCAATCCCCCTTTTCCGCATTAATCATTTTCAAAATATTGTGGTTTTCCTTTTCACCCCATTGTTGCCACTTACTTAGCTGAAGATAATTACTTTGCGATTCTAAAAACCCTTGTAAATCAACAGTTTTGAGTTGATCGCACTCATCCAATTCGTCACTATGCTTATGACTCGTAAAAACATTCTCCAATGAATGTCTTGCTGTTTGGCAAGCTGTTGGCTTCCCAAATTTTGTACAACCAGACGTTTCACTTTGACAGACAGTCAATATAACTCGAATAATCGACTTGGTTTTCTCAAATTCCCGCTGCATGATACATTTTTCGATACAAGCTTTGTAAAATTGGGCGGTTTGTAGATCTTCAGTCTTCAAGTGCCCAACCCAAAGTTTAATGTAATGAGCGACATCAATTCGTACATATCATTCTGGTAATGGGTCATTGTTCCTTCGTGACTAAAAAATAGTCAGCATAACTGTTGACTGTAGTAAACCTGATGAAAGCTGTGACTACGCCAACCAAGAGGCCGGAACCTTGATCAAAGATAACTTCATGGGGAACTGGTAAGTCCAATCCTTCGCTCGTATCAATAAGCCAATCGTGAATCGTGGTACCTGATTGAGATTCCGAAATCATTTGAGCTATAGGTATTTTATCTCCATTGGGTGCAATGGTAAGGGAATTAAATAGATTCAATGGCCCAGTTCGACTCTGATCAATTCTACGAATTGGTCGACTAATTTTGGAAGTGCCATCGATCTTCCAAGAGAAGTGACCATGTGCTGCTATTAAGGGATGCATTTTTTGTTGTTGTTTGGTGGAATAGTAAATATACAGTGTACTGCTTCTGATAGTAATTATTTCACTTCTCATCCGGTTTGCTTTCAAAATTTGCAATCGTTTATTGGCTCAGTATGCAATCTGCCTGTGGTAAGAGCCACTTCGAATTTTTCTCTGACCGGAGATGATGGAATTTGGGCAGGCTGGCGATCACCGTCATTCATCGCTTCATTCAAAAGTTTCATTCTCATAATGTGAGCTCTATTATGAATTAATTTCTGCCGTAGTTCTTCACATTTTTGTCCAGAACACTTACGTTTTCCACAACTAAGATCTTTATTACCTTGCAGCATGAGAAATGGAAGCTCAACCACTTCATTTTTCTCGGTTGCATAGCAATTTAAAGTTGCTGCACAGTCACATTTGGCGTAAAAATGTGCTCGATGGAAATCCTTGGTGATATAGTGTTGTTTGAAGTTGAATCCATGCTCACAATGCTGCTGCTTCCAGCATACATCAATCAAAAATTGTTCTCGTTAACCTATTGATATGAAAAAAATTATGAATAAGTATGTCATTGAATTCAATAGATTATGTAACTGAATATTTTGCAATGAAAGTGATCATACCATCTTTACCACTGACCCTCATGCGAAGAGTAATTGTGTCTGTGGTTTTATCCGTGACGTACGTGTCATGTTCTTCAAAAAGTTTTTTGAACTCGGAAGTTGGCAAATGAGGTCTGAACCTCACACTGACTGCTTGTTTTTTTTTTTTTGGGGGGGGGGGGGCGGTTGATGGTCGGATGTTAGTTGTTTTGTCTGTGAAAGCCTCCAATCTTTCAGTTGACTTCTGCAAAGGTCCATACGAAGGATTTAGCTTTTGTCGCACACCGTCATGATTATTACAACTCACATACGAGTGCAATGCGGTTCCACTTCTGAACTGTTTTTTCTGCTCTAATTCTTTAGATATATTATTTCACATCTCATGATGATAAATAGCGCTAGCCACTTGACCAGTTTCACTATCAATTATTTCGTCCGTATATTTCATTAGCATTTCTAGAGGTGTACGACAGTTATATCTTCGAGGAGCTCCTTGTCTTTTCTGTGAAATTTGTTGAGAACCATCCTCGTCTGTATTTTTCCTCTTTCTTACTTTGGGACCTCCTTGACTTTTTTACCCGTTCGCTGTTCTTTCGTGTTCATTGTCACTTCGTTAAATTCAAATTGAGAGACAACACATAAAATTACGTGCTAACGCCGATTATCATATAAAAAATAGTCAAAATATAATATTTTGTAATTTCGCCAACCTCACTTATCACAAGTTCTCACTAGATTGAAAGGATTAAAAATATGTATTCTTTGTTAATAAATAAAAAATAAAATGTCAATGAAAATTCGATTATGTATTTTCGTTCTTCATCACATTATTCAATTATTAAAATTAAAGAAATTTCAGTTCATTCAATAAAATACTTGGATACAAGTGAGCAGGAGAGATTTAGATGCCAACAAGAAACCAATAACCTAGAACGGCGCGAAATGCTGTAACCATAAAATACTAGATGGCACGAATATTTTCCGACACAGCTTGAAAATGAGGAATATTAATTCTTCACGCTGGAATAACTCATGTTGCAATCTTATATTAAAAAAAGATGAGTCACAACAATTGTAATTTATTGTTACACAATCTCAATTATTATCCATATAAATTATATCGGTGATGTTTTCTCCTTCTATGTTTTTGTTTTTAATATTAGTTTTGTTATTGGAAATAATAATCCCACAAAAATAAAAAAAAAATGCTGAAAATTAAAAAGAACGCCAAGCTTGTATAAACGGCCTTAGTTATGAAGCTACCACTCTGAAGACAACGTTTATGCCGAAAACGCGCGATATTTGGTCGAAAATAAAAGAAAAATGTTCAAAAAAAGCGTAGGTCTTACATTATAGGATTGCGTTTGAGCTTCAGTCGCTGGAGAAAAATTTGTTTGATACCTCACTCTACCAGACTTAGTAATCTTTGGAAACTTGATTATCCAATGGTATATCCCTGATTGCGTGGTTGCACCATTGGACAACTCTGTGGTTAATCCATGGAGGAATTATAACTGATTGAAATACAACACATCTTCTGAGGCAATATATACTTTCTGATTCTGCAGTATGATTTAGAGGATGCAGAACTTTCTAAGCTAAACCTCGTTACATGGTTACCCATAACGCGAGAAATCTCGTTACAGAACCCCCCTCCCTGGGAGAGGTTTCGACCCGAAACCTGTGCGGTTAGAGTGAGACTCCCGGGGTCATCTCCTCGTCCGAGTCTTCGCTCGGGCATCCCTCCGAGGCTTCCGTGTACGGTTTCATATCCACGATAGAAACGTTTTTCGGATTCTGCCCCGATAACTTAGAAACTTCATAGTAGTTTCTGGAGATTTTTTTGGTCAACCACCGGTCCACTGAATGGTTTATTCAGTGACGCTGAGCGACGCCTGGCGGCATTAGATAGCTCGTGGCTACGGACTTGGACTAGTTCGCCGACCCGGTATTCACCCACTCTTCGGCGCAGGTTGTAAGCTTGGGCCTATGTATCGTTAGCTTCGGCTAACGCGTGTCTGAACGCTAGTCTCAAGGTGTCGTGACGTCTCATACATTCGACAGATGAGTCTGGGGGTGTCTCTGTAATTTCGACACTCCCCTCTACATTTCGCCTCATCAATTTGGCCGGCTCTGGTTTGCGGCCAAAATTGACGAAGGCGGGAGTCGCTTTCAGAGAACTATGCTGGGCTGTGTTGTATGCGAATCTAAACGCATCCAAGTGACAATCCCAGTCGCGGTGGTCTGTTTCGACGTACGCCCTTATCATCGCTTTTAGTGAGCGATTTACCCTTTCTGTAAGGTTCGCTTGTGGATGATAGGGCGGAGTCGTTTGATGCTTCATGTTAATTGAAGCAGCGAGCTCTTTCAAATCCCGGTTGATAAACTCGGTTCCATTAACGGTGAACAATTCTCGAGGCGCTCCCCATCGGTAGATGATGGCTTCCTCTATTGCTTTCCGAATGGTGGCTCCGGTCGCCTTGCGCAGGGGTCGCACCTCTATCCACTTCGTCAAGGAGTCCTGCGTCACCAGTATATACTGGTTCCCAGACTTGCTTCTCGTGAAGGGGCCCATGATGTCTGCTGATACTCGGGACCAAGGCTTCTCGATCGCTCGAGGGCCCATTTGTCCCACTGCTGCTTTTTGTTGCACCTTACAGCGTTGACATTCATGACAAGAATTGACGTAGCTTATCACGTCCTCGAACATCGTTGACCAGTAGTACTGGTTAAGGATGCGCTGGCAGGTCTTGTCGAAACCTTGGTGTCCGGCCTGGGGCAAATGGTGGCTTTCCTGGATGGCGCCACGTCTTAGCTCTCGGGGGAGAACTAATTTCCACTCATTAAGGTCTTCATTGGCGGCAGACGCGAGCGCGTTCGGCCTGAGGTGGTATAGAAGACCTTCAGAGATTTCCACGTGGGATATTCCTCTGGCACTCTCTCCCCGTCCCGGCAAGGCCTTGTGTACCACTTGTCTGTGGTCTCTAAGGCTTCCGAAAGGAGTTCTGTCGCTCCCCCTGGGGCGCGTGACAAGGTGTCCGGAATATGATGTAACGCTCCCTTCCGGTGTATGTTTTTATAATCATACTCCATTAGCCTTAGATTCCATCTCGCTTCCTCCGGCGGGTTCTTTCATGTTGTGCAACCACCGCAGACTGCTGTGCTCCATGATTACCGTGAAAGGGTTGCCTTCGACGTAACAACGGAATTTCTGGACGGCCCATACGGCCGCTAAGCACTCCTGTTCGGCGACAGTGTCCTCCTTTTCAGGATCGGTTAGCGAACGCCTAGCATATTACCCGCTCCTGTCCGTCTTATACTTGCGTCATTACTGCCCCGAGTCGTACTCCCCTCGCATCTGTCGGGAGGCAGAAGGGTAGTGAAGGGTATCACCTTTTTATGCTTGAATGTGGATGGACGACAAGTACTATCGAAACCTCTACAGCCGACTTTTACATCGTCGGGGTGTCTGGACGTGGAAGCCTTCAACACGTTATTTTCGGGTAAAAGGATGCACTTTAGCGACCATGGAAATAATATTTCTCGCGAGGCTTATTCTGATGGATTTTGTTTATTCGCGTGTTACCTGACTCCGGATTTATCAGTAAGTGCTGCCGGACACTGGAACCTCGTCAGGAGTGGAAGTCTTCGAATTGAAGTACGATTCGGTAAAGCGACGGAGAGTAACGTGAACTGCCTGTTATATATTGAATACGATAATTCGTTGGAAATTGACTCTACACGACAAGTTATTGTCGACTACAGTGGTTGAAAAAAGCCGGATAATCAGATATTTAACTGTGGTTTACCACCCCAATTATATCAGTTGTACCGAAACAGCCAGGCAGGTACAAGGCCTTAAATTTGGCCAGGAAAGCAATAGAAACCCGCTGCCTTCTTATGAAGACACTTGAGCTCCTGAAAGGACTACCTCATACCGGTGCATCAATTGGACACGTCTACCCTGTTGACCGTGTCCCCTAGACATAGGCCCGACCTTGTTCAATCGTCATCAACACCGACCACCAGAACTAAGCCAGAAACCACTGGGTTGCTGTTTACCTCGGTTCCAATGGACGAGGAATCTATTTTGACAGCTTCGGAATGTCCCCATTCGACGCAAGGATCACTCAACGACTTAAACGAAATTGTCACTATCGTCTGATGTTTGTAGCCAGTACTGCATTACTGTGCTTCACTGGTTGTTCAATAATCGGTCTTTACAGTCCTTTCATAGATTGTTTACTTTGGCCACAAAACGTAACGATTGCATTATTATGAAAATGTTCAAAAAAGTTACCGAAAAATGTAATCGCAAACAAATGTGTAAACCTTTTCAGAGCTTATCTGGAAAAGGTATTTTTCATTATAATCATCGCTCAACTAAGCCATTTTTTCTACCTATCAAATAATTATAATAAGAATAATAAAGAAAATAATGTATCATACATAATAAGATTTTTTGAATAAATACTTCATGTATTTCCAAAAATCGTGTATGCAATTATTTATTTAACCCTTTCACCCATCACTCCTTTAACCGCCCACTTTCCACCCACCACCCGCTTTCCATCTAGTGTCCTTTTCCCACCCCACCTCTGGCCCCACATCGACGACCCAAAACGGACCCTTGCCCCCCCCCCTCCCACACCTGGCACACACACTTTTTGGGACCCCCTCCGGAACGTGCCCAAACCTGCATCAAAGGACGCCGCCGCCATTGGCCTCACACGTGCACTGACCGGAAATGGGGGGAGGGAGGGGGAGAATTCTGGGAAAAAAATTCGCCAATCGCGGCCACTGACTAATTCTATTTGTTCATTTTTAATTATCTATTTGTTCACTTTCCAACTTCTATTTTCAATTGCTCGTTTTTCATTCCTTATGCTTAACTTTCTGATTGAAAGTGATTAGATTTGCTCCGAAAATCGAAAATTCTTCGACGTTTACTGATCAGTAGAAACTCCCCAAATCATTTTCAAAAAATAATTTGCCTTTTATTATTTTGAATTTGGACTTCTGAGTTTCAAATTTAAAATTTTTAATTTTGAATTTCGTTTTTGCATTGTGAACTTTAAATTGTCAGTTTTGAATATCGATTCAAAATGTGATATTTTTTATTTTTGAGATTTCGATTTCTAAATTTTGAAATTTTAAATTTTAAATTTTGAATTCGAAATTGTGAGTGTTGATTTTTGAATTCTGAAATTTGAATTTTGTTTTTGAAATTCCTCTTTTTAATTATGACTTTTAATTCTCAATTTTGAAATTTACCTTTCAGTTTTTGAGTTCGGAATTTTTTTTAGCGAGCGCATTATACCGTCGCTTCCATGAAAAATCACCGTAAGTGGCTGGAGTGTTGATCACGATTCATGTGTACCGCCATGATGAATAATCAAATGAAAATAATCGATGGGGCCCATGAATCCACCATTTTCGATTAAAGATCCATCTGTTTTATAATGTAGGAAAATCGATGAACCAAAATGAAAAATAAGCCTAATGAGTCACTGAAACTGGTTGCACAGCTATGAATATATCGACTAGCTAGAGACGCTCATTGAAAATATTAATAATTTATAAGAATATTAATTTTACCTTTTTATTTTAGGTGACCTGGTGATTTTTGAGCCGTATTTGCTATGAGGACAGTGCGTTTTGAGTAAATTGAACGATTTGTCCACGGAATTCAAGTACCCAATCCATAAAGATATTATGAAGTTAATAGGGATAATACATTTTAACTCTCGATCAGTGCGTAGCCGACAGGATACAAAATCGATGGGGCACTATATCGCAAGATGTGGTCGTCACGACGACAAATGGATGGAGTATGCCGACACAGCCAAAAAGGAAACGAAAGCGAAGGGGACCTCCATTAACAACGTAGCATTGATGTTCTATGCTAGAATATGAAATATGACGAGCATGACCAATGCATTGTATTTTTGAAGACATATTTTTAAAATTTAGTTGTTAGGTACAAACATCGTTAACGAATGTACGTTAAATGCAATCAAAAAATGATCTTTTTTAAGCAAAGTCTTCTGATAATCATACTGAGGTCACGTGGTTTGCTCCCATTCAGTATGAGACCTGAGTTGCACCAGTAAGGTTTTCTGATAATCAAAATGAAGTCGCTTATTTTACTCACATTTGAAATCAGATATTCAGCACGTCTTACCAATGCGTGAGCGCTCCCCAAAAATCATGATTTTTTAAATAATTTGTATTTTTCTCTCCTCACGTATACCCGTTCGGATTTTTGCATATTTGTCCCTCCCACTGCCCATCGCCTGGATCGCATTCGCCAAGGACCAAAGAAAAACCTCACTCTGAGGGGAAAACCTTGGCCATGTACAGTCGTCTCTTTTCCGAGATCAGCGCTCGGCAGTGAACCGTCAAATTGGAGTGCTGTAAATTTTTACAAATCTTGACCGCCAGTGACGAGAAGCGAACCTGCATCATTGGCGTCTAGCACTTTTTTTTGTTTGCAATTTGTTTATTTTCTTTTTACATTCATATATATACATATATGAGAGCAATAAATTTTTCTTTTCTTTAGCTTCCCGATAGGGAGCTATTGGTTTCACTCGGAAAAAAAATTGTAATTTCATGAAATGTCGACGTTTCATGACCAGGAGAACACCCTCGGATGTTTTTTAGCGAGTTGTCTGTTTGTTTTTTTTTCTTACAGAGGTTCGAGGGAAATCTTCAAAGGATTCTGGTCAAGTAATGTTAAAAGCCAGATTTGAGACTTTTACTCAGTAAAACCCCTTTTTCCTCTCATCACCTCTATATACTGCCGACTTGCGTGTCCATTCCTCATTCCTCAGTTCTGAATTCTCTTATGATCTCAGCCGCAAAGTGACTCGTTGCATCTCAGGTTGCCTTGCAATGACATCATTGCTTCCACCAAGTTTTCCGGTACCAGCTTCTTTCTGAGTTCGGATTCCAAGTTGCATCCACTTTCATGAAGCGAGGGCATGCGAAGAAAACATGTTCAACATCATCAGCCTTACCTATGCAAATGGCGCACTCTCGAGAATCTTCATGTTTAAATCAATTAAATGAATTAAATAAAGATAATCCCCAAAAATGTTAGGCATGAGGTTTGATAGGGTGGATCTGACGTCCAATGTCTTGGTCCCCACGGGCTCCGCTTGCTGTTTGAAGTTCTATCGTGCATCAAGTATCACTCCCAGGTATCGTATGAATGGCTGGGAGGTGATTTCACACGACCCGAGTTTTAGCGTGTTTGTCTCGATCTTCTTCCTGCTGGTGACCAATACGGCTTCTGTTTTCTGTTCCGATAGGTTCAGTCCGACAGAATCCATCTAGCATGAGACTAGCATGTCCTCCAGGTGCTTCCTAACGATGACCACGGCCACATCATCTCCAAATGCCACAAGCTTCGTCCGCCAGGGTGATTTGAGTTTCAGCAACCCATCGTACATGATGTTCTACAGTAGGGGACCCAGCACTGAGCCTTGAGGCACACCTCCTGTCACTTTGTACTTTTTGACGTCATATTCCGTGGCATACTGAAGGACACTCTCGGTGAAGTAGCTGTAAACCATTCTACGTAAGTAACCTGGTACTTACGGACGTCGGTGGCCGAAGCGGCTAGGTGCGAGCCTAGTGTGCGAAAGGTTGTGAGTTCAAATTTCGATGGGTGCCAATTGTTCAACTGAAAGGCTCCGGCGAGCGGAAGGTCGCTAATAGTGTGACCGCCTGTACCGACATGGTTTTTCTGTGATTTCTCGTGTCAACTCCTATGTTCTATAGGGGTGCAAATGCGGTACAGTGTAGGATCCACAGCCGCATGCATAGGGTGAGGATAGAGCCCATTAGCATCCGTATGGAAGGGCAGAAAAAGGGCCGTAAAAAAAAACCTGGTACTTCCAATTTGTCAAGGGCCTCCATAATGCAGTTCCACCGGGCTGAATTGGAGGCAGTCTTGATATCCAGTGTCACGACTCAACACTACTCCTTGGTGCCATTGAGTCATCGTTCGCTGCAATCTCTTCCCTAGCTGTTTCGATGACCAGGTTGATGGCACCCAGTGTGGATCGTTTTTCCGGAAACCATACGGGTTGTTAGCGAGCTAAAAAGCTCGCTCCAGCAATGTCTCTTAACTTGCTTGATTGTTCTGCTGAGCTTTCATCGTACCTTCTTGTGCCTCATCTCTAACTTCTTGAAGTTAGGGCTTTTCCGGCCCCGCTGAGATGATCTCCTAGCGGCGTTCCACTCTTTCCGCAGTCTAGCGATGGTGTCATTCCACCAATATATCAGTGGATATCGATTGGTTGTCCGTTTTTTCGTCATAGTGGCATTCAAGGCATTGGCCACATTTCTCATGACGTCCTGAGCTTTCGCAGTTGCATTATCGCCGTTAATTAGGTGATCACCTACTGCTACTGTATAAGAGCCGGGATTAAAAGTATGGACCCTCCAATCAAGCTATTCGTCTTCTTCTTTGTTGTTAATTCCGCTTTTCGGTTAAAACCGGTCTCCCAGATGACGGCTCGAAGATCGCTTGCCGTGTAGATATCAGCTACTCTCCAGGAGCAGGCGCATTTTCTCTTGGCAAAACAACTGCTCACGAAATTTCGATCTACTATTGATCTCTTTTCGCCTCTTTTGAAGATGGGTCCATCGCTGTCATTTAGTAGAACAAAGTCCAGGGAAGACATAGCCTCCAATACTGCTTGACCCCTGTCCAGGAAATCGGTGAACTCGCCAACGGTGAGGCTTGGTGGAGCATAACAGCTATAGAAAGAAATTCCATCTACCTTAGCCTCCTTGGTGGTGGCAGCGCTCTGGAAAGGGTACTTTCCGCAATACCAGATGACGGCCTTACGACTCTGATCCGTCTCCCACGACTGAAGGCTCAGATGTTTGTATGGCCCTGAGGCGTTCAGCATATCAATCTTCAGTTCCTGTACCGTCTGCATAAGTAGATCGTGTGCGGGCTCACAGTCGTTGAGGTTCAGCTGTAGTATCCGAATGACTGTTTCGTATTCATCTTCTGATCTGTCTCCGTGAAGACAGGGCATCTGCTGCTACCAGCAATATGGGCACAGTCTTTTGGTGGATTTCTCTCTGCGCATAAGGCTTCTTTTTTACAAACTGCCACTTTGTATCCATCTCTCCCACACCTTGTATACAGATTTGCTCTATCCACTAGGCATCCCGCATTTGATTGCGATAGAACCATAGTGCCAGCACTTGAAACACTTGGTCATTTTTCGGACCCGTTGGAGCCGGCAGTTTACCCATTCTGTTCGAATCTTGCCTGGATCGCCGAGGATTGCCTGAGTGTGTGTGTGTGTTGGTGTGTATATGTTTTTTTCTTTCACGAAAGTCCTAACACGGCTCGTCTGCATTTCTAGCGAATAAAAAGATTTAATTTGTCATCCGGCGGAAAATTGATTTTCTTTGGAAAATTGGTTTTTTGTCCAGACTTTAAATTGGAGTGGAAAACTTTTGAGTTTCCTATGACCCGCCTACAGTTTTAGCGAATAAGAATAAGATATTATTTTTCCGCGGCGGAAACAAAGCACACGAGAAAAATAATGTTCTCCCCCGCGGAAGGTCAAATAGAGGAGCATTACCCATGTGCTTACCACCTTTGCTTTCGGCTCGGGCGGTAATTCTACACGTGGGAAAGCCTCCTTTACTTTACGTCTCTAGGGGAGAAATACACTATTTTCCAGACGGCGGAAATTTTTTTTTTCTGCAAAATCGTACATGGATTTTTCCAAACTTAAGGATATTCGGGCGAAGTAAACGGACCTAGAAAAAGGCACCCAATTTTTCAATTTTTTTCTGCATACTGATCAATTTATTGCGAAGCTGTGTGCAAAGTTTCCAAGTGCTGAAGAGAATAGTTTATTTATTATGAGTTTTTGACAAATCGGTCATTTAACCCCCGTTTTCACGGGACTTATAGAAAAAAAAAGTAAAACCCAATGAAAAAAATGTAGCCAAGTTAATGAAATTTCGCACACATATGTCGAATGTGATCAATTAATTTTTGAGCTGACGATTTCGTAGCTTAGGAGAATGGTTTATTAATAATAAGGGAAAGATTACTGAAAAATTAAATTTCGCCGCGCGCAACTGGAACGAGCAGCAACGTCGCAAGTTGTCGACTGGGTGGAGGTAACGCGGTAATTTTTAAACGACTGCCAAGAGAAACATAGCCCTTCAATGATTGGAATATTTTCTTTAGATTCTGGGCAATCAGCAAAAACCAATACCGGAATATTCGTAATTGGTAGAAGAAAGAAGATCAAATTTATAATGCTTATAGCAGCCCTTGTTAATTTTTTGCGAAGAACTGAACTCAACGATTTGTCTCCACTTTTCTCAGCAGATACATTTTTTTTATTTTCATCTTGAGTCGTCCACTCAATTATCTGCTGTTCATAGGATACCGAATTTTCCAATATTCGTTGGTTAGTTTTGTATTGAAGTTCTGTCACGCGTTTACCTTTCCAATGATACATTTGTAATAACGTATAACACTTTTAGAGGTTAATAAACATAAAAGGCCTACAACACATATGGCCATCATACTGCTCGTAACTCCCAATAGAGGCAATCTGCTACATCGATATTCCTAGGATTGAAAAAACTAGAAACCGACGATGTTGCCACTTTTTCAAGTCAATTTATATTTTCCCATTTATTAAAAATAAAAAATATAAAATTTTTTCGATGCACGGGACCGATAGAAAAAAATTCAATCAGTTGAAACAAAATATTTTTGGGGAAGAAATTGCTAAAACGTGCGTGATCTATTAAGTTGAAAATGCAAAAATTTTGTTTTCAGGGAATGGTTTTTTGCAAGAAGACCATACATTCCCCTCCGCCTCATCTCCTACATTTCCTGCTCGCCCGAATATCCTTAACTAGAAAGAACACATAAAAAAAAAATTAAAATCACAGTGTTATGAGAGCACTCTAAGTTATCTCTGAATTAATTGGAAAGGCTCATTTTTCCTGTTAAATTTCAAAAAAGCTAACAGAAACGCATCAAAAAAAGGTCAAAATTTTTTGAAGGCACTCAAAATAACGTTCAACCTACCGCGAAAAGATGCACTAAAATTCGTTTGATTCCGCTGATTTTTCCTGCTAAGTTTTATGAAAGCTAGCAGGAACACATTTTTTAAGAAAAAAAAAGCTCGGCATTTTTCGAAGGCACTCAAATTTAGCTTCAAATTAGCTCGAAAAGATACACCAAGATTGTTTTGATTCCGCTGATTTTTCCTTGTAAGTCTCATGAAAGCTATCAGGAACACATTTTTTAACAAAAAAAAAGGTCGAAAGTTTTTGAAGGCACTCAAAATTTACTTCAAATTAGCTCGAAAATGTGCACTAAAATTTGTTTTATTCCGCTGATTTTTCCTGCCAGCTTTCATCCCTCACATGTGGCCCGGGAACATGAACGCTAAAAATTCAAAATTCACCCTTCTTTTTCTAAACTTAGCAGCGGGAAGTGATGGGAGTCCCCAGCCTAATGGGGTCTAGTCCCAGGCAAGACCTATCGTTCGCGATGAAATTCACTACGATCGCATTGCGGGTGTGCACGGGATCGTGAACGAAAAAATCGGCCCACAAACGCACACACACGACACACAGACTGCATTCCAAAACTATTGGGGGAGCTTCTTCTGGTCATAAAACATCGACATTTCATGGAATTGGCAATTTTCATTCTTAGGGTGAATACAATAGCTACCTTATCGGAGAGTTAAAAAGAAATTGGTCGCGGTTGTTTGTCGCTCGCTGCCCTTGCTCCCATTGTTGTTACGTTGTGTTGGAGTCGGTATGACCCATTACGGGTCGAACTACTAACTTCCCGACCAATTCTTAATAAAATTTGTAATGATTAGGAATGCGATTTGTTTTCTATTCAGCTCTTGAGGAGTCTGTTAAATAACTTCCTGATAGGTTGAAATATTAACGTAGACGTTACATTTTGACACCCTTCTTCAGAAGTTTTAGAAAATGTGAGGGGATTTCACTTAAAAACAACCCGAAACAGGGTGGGGGGAATTTCACTCCCGTGCTAGTGAGATCTTGACCAAATCAATGCCTATCGACACCGACCATAACCACCTCGATCACATCACGCATTTGCACGGGCTAGTGAACGAAAGATATTCAAATTTTCTATAATCCTTATTTTTGAAAAAACTAGAAAAGGAATGGGAGAAATTTCACTCCCACGCTTATCGGATCTAGACAAAGTGAACGCCTATTGATCGCGACCAAAATCACTGCGATCGGCGGACGTGTCTGAGCGGGAGCGCGAACGGACGAAATCCAAACTTAATCCTTCCTCACTAAAAAACTCAGAATGGGTGGCGGGATTTCGCCCCGAAACTAATTCGATCATGACCTCCATGATGCCTATCGATCGCAGGCAATCCCATTCCGATCGCACTCACTGTTCGCCTGGGAGGGGTAAATATTCTCATTGAAACTCTTCCTTTAAAAAAGAACTTCGCGGGGGGTGGGGGAACTTGCTCCCATGTTAATCAGATATTAACCGAGTCATGATCCATCGATCACGACCTCGAATACTCCGATCGTATGACGCATGCGCCCGGGAGCGTGAACGAAACAAAACCAAAATTCACCCTTATTTTTCAAAAAAACTCATCAAGGGGTGGGAGAATTTCACTCCGATTTTTATGGGATCTCCAGCTGGTTGATACCTATCGATCGCAATAGAAAAAACGTCGATTCCGCTAAGCGTTCGCCCGGGAGCGTGAACAAATGATGTGACTTTGAAACTTACGATGAAGACATTGATATTCTTATTGAAACCCTTTTTTTGAAAAAACTCGGCGGGTGATGGGGCCAATTCGATCGCATGTTCCCAAAACGTTGATCGAGTGATGATCTATCGATGACGACCTCAATCACTTTGATCAAATCACGCATGCGGCTGGGATCGTGAACGAAAAAAAAGGTCAACATACACCCACAGACACACGCACACACACGCACACTACTCCTCCAGGGAACTGCAGGACCTTGTCGTTGGTGGAGGAGCTTAAGGGATTTATCCCGACTAAGAAGCAGTTTAGAGAAACCCAACTCTCAAACAAGGGTGCGCAG
>JAPYZM010004697.1:0-15520 GCA_030522845.1 Psyttalia concolor
TCAGTATTACTCGCAATAACTGATACCATTGAAATGACTACAATTAGCCAATAAGTAGAATTTTCCCGCTAATCACCCTCCTCTGCGTCTAACTCCTCTCCTTTACCCTTCTATTGTAATTTTTCTTTTGACGGCCAAAAGTTTTCTAAGTCCCATTCGGCATGCCTAATTTGGCCCTAATCAGGGGTGAATTGGATTTGCCGTAATGAACTTAGATAAATCCTGAAGTAAAAAATACGGGTAATGCAATTTTTATGAATAGTTTAATCTACGTTTAGATTTTTGAATGAACTTTCTACTCG
Organism: Psyttalia concolor; assembly: GCA_030522845.1. Lineage (NCBI taxonomy): Eukaryota > Metazoa > Arthropoda > Insecta > Hymenoptera > Braconidae > Psyttalia > Psyttalia concolor. The sequence goes on from JAPYZM010004697.1 coordinate 303, forward strand.
GGAAGGGCTATTTATTCAGTCAAAGTAATATTGTAGGATATTATTTTAGGACATATAAATAGTTAAATGAAATTTTTCATGAAATATTTAGTTTTAGAAACCCTTTTTTTCAAATTTTCTCGACGCTAGCGATGACGAAGTATCCTCGGTTTTCAAAAATTCTCTCTCGTTTCATTGCGCTTCATCCCCCGCTACATCTTGAGCGCAAAAATATTGTAGAACATGATATTTTACCCCGACTACGTACGTTAAAATGCCCGGAGGATAAGTGATTAACGAAAAATTGCTTCTCTCAAGAAAATGAGTTCTCCGTACTAGAGAATTTTTCGCTCCGTGTGAAGTACTCAGCCGACAGTCGCGCAGTATCATGGACCGAAGAAGACGGAAATGAGAGAAAATGTGGAGGATTTGCCGGTGTACCTGCACGCGTGGGGCGTCAGTATATGCGAAGTGATGCCCCGAGGAGTCAACCCTCCCTCCTGTTTCTGTCCCTCGAGCAGCTGCTCAAGATAACGCTGGTTGCGTCCAGAGTACTCGATCGTGAGGGGGCATCCTTTTTTGTTTCACGTACTTTTTTGGGACGAGAGATAAACTGAACTTACCCACGAATATACCTGACTTTTTCGGGCTCGGCGATATTTAGCGTGAACTTACTGAGGCTTGGGAGGGCCCTTGAGAAATGGTGTTGTCCGCGTTTCAACCATTAATCAGCCTCGAGTGCTCTGGACGCGCGGTAACTTGATTACGTCTAGGTAGTTGGGATGGGGAGTTTTCTGGAGAGAGACTTAGAAGTGGGTTTCGGGGGAGTTTGGAACGAGTGACGCGAGTAAACTGATGACGGATGAGGGTTGCGCGAAAGTATAGTTTTGGATTGAGGGGGAATTTTTTTGAATTTTATTGGAATGAATGATGGCAGCGGCATCGCGAGCCCAGCAGTCAATTCATCATTTCGGAAAGAGGAAATATCGAATGTCAAATGAATCGTTAATGTCAGTTTTCCTTTTTTCAAATCAGCAGACTTAGATAAAAATTAGATGTCCACTTTGAGGATGATCGAGCGAACAGAAGGGAGGGGGGGGGGGGAAGTGATTACACATTAAATTATGCTCATTTTTTTAAGTGTTATTATTGAAGCCGTGATCTCATGAAAATGTAGAACAAAAAAATTTCCAAATCCAAACGGACGGTCTTTTTCATCTCCTCATGCCTCTCATCTCTTTATACGTCTTCGAACGTCTCAAAATATTGCAAGATAGGTTTTTTTCTTTGTACGATAGAATTGTTTGAAAAATATTTTTGTTCTGTACTCCGACAAGGATTAATAGAAGAGTATAAGATCAGGGTTTTATGTGTCTCTTATCTTATAATTGAATAGTGCAATATTAAGAGAATTATACTAGCTTCTAATGTATGCTAGGTTTAATGTGGGAATCATCAGATTGAATTCAATTTATCAACCTTCGAATTAGAAGCAGGGGTGAATCCAATTGCGAGAGCTTTCTAGCGTTATAAATAAAATATTTGATAATTTTCAATGGCGTTTCAAGCTTTGTTGATGCAGAAGTATACATAGAAATTACTTGATAAGATGATTTGGCTGCGATCGTATAATTGAGCAGCATTGATTTTTCGCGTACATAAAAATCCGTACAAAATATTTTTGCCTCCCCGTTTAAGTGTAGCCAAAAATTATCTTATTCTTAATACCCAGGGAAGATTAGAAGGATTATCTACAATTTTACAGCAAAAGGGCATTGGGCTGGCCACCCACGTAGGATTTGCCAACATAACGGATGCGGTCAATATTCAGCCCACAATCGATTAGCCGAGTCTCGATTCGCCTAGCCTCGGCCAATATTTGGCTCACGATCGTTTAGCCGACTCTCGACTCGCATAGCCTCGGCCAACTGGGCCGAAGGATTGGCCTACAGTTGGGTACCGATACCGGACCGGTGTTATTATCCATTGCTCGGCCGGAGGTTCGGCGGAAGTTGGCGACGAGCCTCGGCAATGTTGGCTTCGATATTAGGCCGAGCATTGGCCGAATCCGGTGTTCCTACGTGGGCACCCCTCGAGCCTGCATACCAACACATAGAAATTGAGTATTTGACCTTTTTTCCAGGTTTATGTCGTCAATCGCATTTTCTATTGATTTTTATATTAAAATAGAATCGAAATGAATGATTGTTAATTGGTTTACCTATTGTCCACGTCGTTCGGAATCATCAAAAACGTCATGGTGATTGCGCACATCAATGGATACCGATAATTCCCAGAACTAGTAATTGTAGTCATTATTCTTATGGATTTTGAAATGACGCATGTTGATGATGAAGCACATGAGTACTTGTACTAATTTTACTGGATATCATTTACCGCCATCCGGTGTATATAATAGGTCTACGGTTTTCCGGGTTCATACCCATTCATAGTTTCGTGCTAAAATTAAATATACTATGTTAAAAATGTATTGTATTACGCTCGGATCTCTGCTGTTTCTGGCACTGTGCTCATACTCAAGTAATTATTTTTTTTAACCAGTTACAATTCTTCCATATAACTATTTAACATCGAGATCATCAGTGCACTATATTTTAATTAGGTGGAAGGAATGTAAAATAACCATGAAAAAGAATCGATGTTGAATGGGTAGACAAAAAAAATAGGCAATTGGCGATTTTTAATCCCTGATATGGCAGTATTACAGATCATTGATTTGGTAATATAAAATAAATTTGACAAAATGTATATGTAGGCATAAAATATCTGACCAATTGAAAATCAATTTACTAATATTGTAATATGTGTTTATTTTAAGCATTTAAGCCTTATGGTTTATTCTGCAGGAAAAAATATATACAGATATCTCGAGAAGATGTACCCAATTGAGATATGTTAGGATTAATTTTCTAATATTTTTTGTCTATTTTTAACGTATTTTCTTATATAATATAACGGATTTGTTTTCTCCGTTCTTCTCAACCAATTTCGTCTGCCATCGTCTTTTTCTGTTAATCGAAATTCTTGTATCTACTGTCAGCTCCCGTAGGCCCATTGCCGTCGATAAGATAATCAATTATTCATTGAATCAGACGCATTATTTAACAATCATTCAAAGAAAATGTTGAATTTCTTTTCAGCCTGTGCTGTAATTCCTTTGCTACCAGCGAGCATCCCTCCCGTCAAGCAGGAGGGGAGTTCTATCGAATTGGTGTGTGGTATTGATCCAAGAGAGGTTGATCGCCAGAAAATAGTTGAAGCATTTTGGACCAAAACGGAAGATTCCTTCCTAGTGAAGCTCGAAAAACTGGTTAGTCAATTTTTGGTCAATCGTCGTTGTGCAAAAAATATTGATTCCATTCTTATCTATATATTTTATTTGTCTTTTCAGACGGGAAGACTGAACATTGATATAGTAGACACCGAAGAGGCATATAAAAATATATTAACAATCAACAATTTACAAAAATCCGATGCAGGACAATATATATGCCATGTAATTCGCAAGGAAGGTGGCGATACGTATTATTTTGTTAACTTAGAAATAGAACCTAAATCGGTTTAAGTATATAAAAGAAGTATTTTGTGGAATTACTTTCTTTTCTTATAATTTTTTTATTAGGTTTTATCAATGTATTCTCGATTGGTATTACTAATTTATCAGTCACAAGAACCACGCATATCTACATTGAAATGTCATTGACACTAACATAATTATTGCTTGTGGCTTCACAATTGTAAATTTTTGGATTGTTGAATTGTTAAATTAAAATAAAATCCCTTCAGCCCGAAAGTGAAGGCAAAATTCCAATATATTTTTATATTAAAAAAGAATTTAATAATAAAAAATGCTAACAGAAAGTCTCAAGAATTCCACTTGAGTTTTTCCATTTGCCGGCGGTGCTCGCGATATTATCATAAATTATATGCATCAAAATATTTCACAATATTTTTACATCATCCGCGAAAAAAATAAATGACCCCCACTTCCTTCTATCCCGCCGTAACTGCTATCGCGGGTCATGCCGTCACCCAAAAGCCCTCCCATAAGCCCGTCGAAAAAAACATCAGTGAGAAAAACTCGTCCCAGCGAGGCAAAAATAAGAAACCGTTTGAAATGAGGAGGACAGAGAGAAGTGAATCCTCTCTCGTGCGACTCGAGATATAACGCCCACGTATATATCTTCGGTGTGCGCATTAAGAGGTCACGCTCCGGCAGGTGGCGTGCGCGTGATTCACTCCTTTTCCCTTTCGCCTCGGTATACCACCCCCTCCTACCTAACGTGATTCAACTTCTCAGACATTATAGCCATCTATTCACTCACACTCGCCGGTTAATTGTCTCAGCGGACATTGATTTAAACCCTCTCCTCCCCTGCCGCCGTCCTCGCCCCATTCCCCTCTCTATTCTAATGATTGAAGGTGCCTCGCGAGATTGCATTGACGCCGATTCGAGCCTTTGCCCGAGAAAGAATAATAACGAAGGTCCGAAAATCATCGCTGATTATACAGTCCAGCCGATATTATTAGGACCATGCAGAATGTTCCATTCAGCCACCCCTCCCGGGAGTCCAAATCAGACGATTGAGAGAAATTGCAAATTCTCAGTCGTGCTGTGCGCCGCTTCTTTTATGCAATAAAACGAAAAAATGACAAACAAATGCAGCATGCCTTTAAGGCGCGACTCACCAGATTATCTCGAATATTACCCGACAGCAGTTATTGCAATTCTCACTTTTTGTTAGCTATAATATTTTTCAAAAAAATCATGGAGATAAAATTATTTTTCGGACAACAGCAGGATTTGGTTGGTTCGAACAATTTAATTGTGATCAGCAAACAATTTTTTAAATAATACATAAGAAAAACCTATAGAATTTTTGTAGCGAAGCTACTTTCATTCGTATTAATATTTGTGACAATTCATGTTATTATTCCTTCACACCCCGTTCAACAAATTCAAATTCTTATCGGTGCACGTGTCACCGAGATATCGCTGTCCTTTATCAACGGACAATGTTCGTAGCTATTCTTCACAATTTCGACACCTTCGATTAGGTGATCCTGCGGTTGTCGCGAGAACATATATACTTACGTTCCAGCTCTTAAGGTGTAAACACTAACCACGGTTGCTGTGAATAAATTTAGTTCGATTTATACGCTTAACACCGACCGTTATAATTACAAAAAACTTTCATTTTAGTACCTACCAAATTCAGTTGTCCTACCAAATATCCGTTAACAAAACGACAAGACAAGATGTTAGTATTTGGATAGACTGTCGTAGATAGAACGTGGGCTTTTTGCAAAGAGATCGCATGTTCTACGTGGAGTCTCATTCGAGAACCAATCCTAAAAGATATCCGAAATTATTAGGATATTATTAGAACTGCGAAAGATATTCCATTCAGTCGTCCCCCCGGGAGCCGAAATCAAACGATTATGGAAAACTGCAAATCCTCAGTGATGCCGCGGGCAGCTTTCGCATTTGGCTGCTTTCTTTAAGCAACCAAACGCAGAATGACACTCATCGTGATCCCCTTTTCGTTAAGATGAGCATGCGTTGAAGCGTAGAATGAGACTTCGAATGTAGCTGGTAACGCACCGTGCTGAGCCTCATAAATCTTCTTAAATATCTCCTCTATATCTGGCCATCATTCTCTCTCGCATTGGGGCGTCGAATAAGACGCCTTTAAAATATCCCTATTCAGCTGCCGCATGGAGTGCTTGGAGGCTGCACCAGTAGTTGTAATGAGCATTCAAGTGAGTTTGTGCGCGGGAGGTTGGCAATCAGACTTAATCTCGTTTGCATTTCTTTTTCTCTTGCTTTTATCATCAGGACAGCCCGTTCGTTTCATGCATATCACCATGTATGAGCCTGAGAAGGAGTTATCCTCATTGTTCTCGGTCTTGGTGGCACTTGGTCTGTGGTGAGGATGCTTTACTGGAAAACGTGATGAACCTCAATTTGTCTTTCTGAGTTGGATGAAAAAGAGGATGAGGGAAGAAGGAAGCACGCTATTTCTTGGGTATACTCTCGAGGGGGCCTCCAAGGCCCCCTCATACAGGCCAACTGGCGATTCCCCGGGACACAGTTGCAATTGCAACACTCACGGATCTCCGTTGCCTTTATCTCATTCTTCGTGAATGTTTCTCTCCCCCCCCCCCCCCCCCCCCCCCCCCCCCCCCCCCCCCCCCCCCCCCCCCCCACCACCCACCCCCCCCCCCACGAGACAGATGCAGCTGTGTCTCTCGCTGAGAGATTTTTCCTTTACTTTGCATTATCAAGTTACCTTCTGCTTCAGTAACGACATTCGCGATAGAGCAAATATTGAGGTGATGAGGTTTTCTGATGAGACTATTTAGAGAATAAACAGGGTTTATGTAGCTGTGGTGTTTCAGAATATTCTCCGGTATACCAGAGAGAACGTTGTTACAGTTTAGGTATGATACATATTTTCGGGTCAGGTCTCTTATCTCGTTTAAGTGAATGTTCTAGCAGCATTTCTTAATTATAGATTTGTTTCACTCTGCTACTTAGAAATCTAATTTTCAAAGTGCCAGTTGTAATTATTATTCTAGGTCTTTTCATATGATTTTTGAGAAAAATCGGTTAAGGTACTGAAAAAGAAATACGCTTGACAAAGAAGATTTACTTGGTACAAGAAAATACTTTTGTGTCAATTTAAGAACGTATAAAATTGCTGGATAAATTATTTTTTCTACACTGAGAGGAAGAATAAAATTCTAGATAGAAAACAACGAATACATGAAGATAGGTGAAGGACATACCTTCTGATCTTGAGTAAACTGTAAAATTATCTCGGAATGAGAAATAGTACATATCATGCCCTAACCTTGAAAACAGATCATCGTCACCCACGTGCAAACTTGCCTTCCGATCCGAAGGCCAGGATGGCAAGCACGTGGGGGAGGGTGATATGTTTTCCATGGCGAGGCTTGGATATTATTTTTCGTGCGCGGCAACTTAAAAACGCCATTTTCGGGGCCGTGGAAAACATATCACCCTCCCTCACATGCTTGCCATCCTCGCCTTCGGCTCGGAAGGCCATTTTGCACGTGGGAGACGATGATCTGTTTGCAAGGCTCAGGCATGAAATGTATTATTTCGTAATGTGGGACCTGGAAATCTCATTTCGTTACAACATTTCTGCACTGTAAGAATTATACTATTTATAGGGAGATTTTACGATTTTACGAATTCACAAGAGAATATTTTTTGGTAGCAAGTGAGTGAACATTGCCCAAATGAATTTTTTTCTCTCTGTATACTTTGTGATCTAAAATAAAGACTTGATGAAGTTTAACATTAAATTAAGGAATCCATAGTCAATCTCTAATTTAGGATGTTAAATGAATAGCTCTTGAAAAAATGTGAATTCATAGTCAGACAGAAATAGAAAATTGGGGTTTCATGAATTATTTGAAGAGTGAACGGACTCGGACCTGATTGTGTCGAGATTGTGATGTTTGGAGGTATGAAGTAGTGTGCTGACAAGAAATCCGGACCACCGAGGGTTGCAGTGGGTGATTGGCATTCGGCTTTTGTCTCCTTTCGAAATCTCACTTTCACCTGTTTCTTCCACTATTGAAGGTGTTGGGCGTCTGGCACACCGTAAAATGGCTAATGCGTCAGGAAATGGGTGAGTATATCTCCAGACTGCCATCTGGTTCCATCCTCACACCCTGGGTGGTTGATGTTTTTAGTGAAGATATCAAAATGGACGATCTAGCCGTAGTCGAGTGACTTTATGTGAAGATGTTTCTTGAGGATGAAGGCCAGAGTGGATTTATCGTGAGTAATTGTATGGATGAGATGCAGGGCGGGGGACTAGCGGTGTTGATAAATAAATCGTGAAATAGTACGGTGAATTAAAAATTTAAATGAGAAACTTGGCACTCACCAGAATAAAAGTGATATCATTAAGTGACTAGGTGTGCTCAGATCGCCAGCGTAACGAACGGGCTAGATTTTGAATCGAATTAGTTTTTGCTCTGGTGGGAGCAACTCTGGTTAGATGGGGATTTGGAGAAGAACAATTACCTCTGTAACCCAAGGATTAGCGATTTTTACCGACCAACGGATTTTCTGCCACTAATACCCTGAGTTTGTTGATTACTTTTCATCCTCCGGATGGAGGATCTTCTAAGGGATATTGGTCAAGGTTTTTTACGAAGAAGGATATATCGGTATAATACAATGATGTTTAGCCTTTGAGGTTTATGATCCGATTTTTTTAAGTTTCCTATTTTATCGGTAGCGATAAATTTCAGGCATTATTCCTTTGCTCGGCGAACTGGAAAACTGGTCTTCAAAGCGGTGGTCCTGGAAATTGGTTGAGGGAGGAGAAAAGTGGGTCGATGCATACACGCGGAATTCTGGACACGAGACACGCTATGCCTTGGACGATATGCGGGTGGTAGGGTTGGTCTTCCATTAGGGTAATTGCGGGAGAGATGGGAATTAATGATTACTCAGTACCGGTAGGTTTAAGAACTGGCCGTTTGATGTGATTTTAACAGAGTTTGATGTGATTCTAATGGTTTGGTAAATACTATTAAAATGTTGATAATTAATTACTATTTATAAATCATTAAATAAATTATAATTTAAATAGTTCTAATCAATGACGTAATAGTTAAAATGTTTCATCCAATTTCTGTGATGTCTTATTGTATTCATTTGATCACTTATTTTGACCTTTCCGATAGGAAGTTATCGTTTTTTCCTCATTGTAATTTTGTAAAGTGAAATGAATAAATTTTCCGATAAAGTGGATACCATCTCACACTGATATTCAGGGTAATGAGGAGGCTAATCGACTTGCCAACGCTGCCACATCAGCAATTGAAGATAATTCATTTAAAATTCCGGCAAATGATTCCCGAGAGAAATTTAAAGAAGAATCATTCGACAGGATCGGTTCCTTCATCACCTGACTCAAAATTTCATAAGGGAAGTTTGATGTCATATCCGAACCGGATTAGTTACAAATTAGGTAACTCCAAACTAGGCAATCCTGATCAGAACCGGAATGGGGGTAGATCAAGCTTGCCACGATAAGGCATCTCGTATGATTTGTATATCAGGTGCTGATCTGGCTGAACCGTGGCCTGCCGGATATAGTTAATAATAATAATAGTAATATTATTACTATTTGCTATATTCTTTGTTATCATGGACGTTAATAATCATGATTAATTGAATAATCCATTATTAATTATTAGTATGAAATTGAAAATAATAATGAAAATATTGAGCAATTATTGATCATGAAGTAAAAACTATTAATAATAATTAATTTAATTCATGAGTGTTCTTAAACGCGTATAGATCAATTATATAGCCGACGGATTATAAAGCCCATACTATTGCGTACACTCTACAATTGCAGCGTAACAGACTCGGACACACGGAACTCCATCGGAGATCAAAGCGAACCAACATCGGGCTCGAATAATAATGGAAGGGTGACCATTCGTAGGAATACAGAGAAGAGGAAACCAAGTTCGAAACCCGTATGAAGGTTTTTTCTGGTCTTTTTTTTATTTGCATTGATAACCCTTTTGAAGATGTTATAACAACCTACGAGCATCATTATAATTAATGGTTTATTAGTAAAGTGATTGATTTCCTGTATACAGCAAATCCATATTTGCCGGATTAGAGCCTTAGAAGATTGCTTCATCAGGGCAGAAGCCAATTGAGCTGACGTGGCCCGGGTCTTTCAAAGCGTTTCACATCTGATGAGGTACGCATGTGATAAGTTCCCGTTTGCCTTACAAGGACCGAACTTTTGAAATTCGGCAACCTCCTCCTGACCAAATGGGACCTTTATTTATTTTTCTAGTCGGCTATATAGATCAGGGACAGTCTACAGACAAAAAATATATTTTGCTGCACTGCTTCTAGACCTTTCTCGCCCGGGAATCGGTATTACCTACTTCCCAAACTCGAAAAACTCTAAAGTCACTGCGGCAAAATACTATGCCGGACGGCACCTTATGGGGTTCTTTCCTCGTGTGGTTGGCCACCTCGCCTTCGGCTCGGTTTGCCAAAAGCCGCGCGAGCAAAAAATCCCATAACGTCCATCCGGCAATATACTATTGTAACATACAGTGAAGAAAAAAAAACACCGGTTCTGTGTTCTGAAAATCTCCCGAAACATTATTTCTTGGGTAAATAGACCCCAGGCGAATTATTATCATCATTCCAGCTCTCTTGCGAAAATCGGATTCTTCGATTCCTCGGCTTGTAAATGCGGTAGCCCCGATGAAAACTTGAATCAAGTTCGCTATCGGAGTGATACGAAGTGAACAGGGTATTAATAATTCAATAATTCATATACCATGCTCAATACCCTCCGTACCAAATCCATTATTTGCTGAAATTCATAGATGCACCAACTACAGATTATAAGTAACTTGTTTCGCACATCCAAGTGAAAATTTAACAATATAATCGACCCATCACTGTTTGATTTATGTGAAATCTCATGGAAAAAATAGGGAAAACTTCGGTAAAGGGATACAATACCATCCTCAAAATAATTATTTTGAGTATTTCTACAAACTCCTCTGAAAATCAGAATTAATTCACCACTTAGTACCTAAACTAAGTATAATCCACAATAAAATCAAGTCGGACTCGGGTGAAAAGTTATGGTGATGGGAGATGAGGACCTTTGTGCAGCATGGTGCACCTTTTGGGGTTCATTCCAGCCGCATCCCCGTCGCGAACCCTGGGTAACGCTAAGTGCTGGAGAGGTATGTTATACCTTTCCCGTACGTTCATTTGTGTAATTTCATAATTTTTAACTTATTAATTTAATTTTTTACCTTCTGTAGGGAAGGAGTGGGACAAGTGTCGTACAACTACCCAGGCATACCGACGTTCAGCTTCCGACACTTTGAATAACATTTCCCACATCATATACAAAAAATAACAACAACCACACTTTAATTTTCAAAGGAAAAAATAAAAATAAATAAATTTTTTGAATTTGGTGAAGTAGTACTTTACCAAAACTTCTTAAAAATGGGTACAGCTTGTTCACTTCTTTTTTTCTTTGTTAACGGAATGACCAGACGGTTGTTCCATAATAATTTTAAAAACATCCATCATGTGAAACTATTTGAAATTATTTATACAGAATATGAGTTTAATTTTTGGAAAATAGTGCCCCTACTCTGCTAAAAGAAAAACCAGTTTTCCTCTTGCTTTCATCAATGAGGGAATGAGATGATAAAAGTTAGCATCAGAGCGACGTAAAATCTTGAAGACTCAAAGGCCGTGATATAAACCAAGTAAAAGCCAGTAAGTAGCATCTTGTCGGCGCAACTCCTTGCACTCTATTCTTAGACCTAGAAGATGGGACAGGTGGCCGAGCCGCACTTTCCACATATACTGTTTTTTTACTCTTCCCACCGCAATTCTTGCTATTCCGCTCTCGCTCTCTCCCTCTTACTATCGTCTCCATTGAACGATTGCTCGGTCTTCGTTCCACACTCGTACATTGGCCTTGTCTGTGCCTTTTGTAGGATGTGAGATGCACATGCTCCCCACCTACGTAATACGCGAAGGAATTCTCGAGTGTATATAACATCCAGGATCCTCAATGATCCCTAGCTATTCCAAACGAGGTGCGGCTAAGCATGGAGTAGGATTACGGAATCCCAAACAGACAACAATTTCCTTCAAACCACACGCACGTGATCTTTATGGGCACATGTTTACGAGGGTATTCAGATTTTGTATGGATTTATTTTATAATGAGAAATAGCGAGCCAGTGATTGGAATACCTTGTCAGAGATTTTATAGGAAAACAAGGGTTGCAACATTGTTTTATAAATCAGTGCACTGTGATGTTCCAATTCAATTTTATAAATATACATAAACTAAAATAAAATAATTTTATTTTTATAAAATTTTAAATTTTAAAACGAACAAGCTAGAGGAAATTTTTTACTCCTGTCTACCTTTACGCCGCGTAGGCACCCACAGTGTTTGCTTTCTTGTTTTCGCTTGCGATTGTTCTCTGAAATGTGAGGGTGGAGATCGCACCAATCGAGCGATTTATCCACAACATATTGCATAATTGTCAGCCTACGTAAATATTTGCAGGTCTCGGATGAAAATTGGCATATAAAATGGGCTGCGACTTTCTTCCAACTGTACTTCTGAAATATCTGCTGCCGTCTTTTTTTTTTTATTGTTTTATAGTGATACAACCCTTAAATTGGGTTATTTACACTGTCGTCTTTATCGTTTATCACACACTGTACATCGTAAAGCTACATTTTGTCACATTAGTTAATTTATATCTGTAATTCACATTTTCTTAGATATTTCCATATTTCCTTAATATATCTATGGTCAGTTGCATCTGCGAAGTTTTTAATAGTGAACGGTGGGGAGTAATTCAGTGCTGCCGTCTTCGTAAGGCAGATTTATAATTAATTATACAAAATGCTCAAAATTTTTTCCAGTTTGGCAATAAAGAAAACATGTCCGATGTTGCCAATTAAAAAAATCAAGAACTTCATTCTATTCGGTATCAACAAGAAAGGGAGAAAAAAGAGGGTTCACAATCAGCGACGGTAAACAAAGCATTCTCATGATTTGTTTGTCATAACATTGTGAATCAAGCGATCGCTAACGTATCGAGCGAAGAGGTATAGTTACGTATATATTGACGTGTAAATCAAAAGTAAAATGAAAAAATGAATACATTGGTCTATCGCTTATTTCACAGTCTTTCTGTCAACCGAAATTTAGACGATCTACTTCTTTAATAAATTTTTGCGTTGACTCGAGTTAGAACCCGCAAGTAAGTATTTGTGTATTCAACAGAACAACGCAACGAACACTATTCTGGAAAAAATCACTAAACAATTTAGATAATCCAAACGTGAAATCGAGGTGTATTTATTTCAAAATAAGGAAACTAATTTACGAGAGAGGATAACGTTTTCGTTTCTGGAACAAACATATTCCATGAAAATTAGTGGGCATAAAAAAATGAGGGGAATGGAATGAATTTTCAGTGAATTGTTTAATTCCGAGAACTTTGGTAGATTCATTCCCTGGTATTTTTTCTATTTCCATTGAAGTAGAAATTGTCATTTTTTCTCAGTCATGAATAATTAATTTATATTTGAAAAACAATGTTCGTTGTCAAGGGCAACTTTTTTCCTCCCTGAATGTTGAACCCCCAATGGGTCTCTATATAATCAATAATATGTTTTAAAACTTGACTTTTAGGTCTCAATATATTTTTATGATTTCCCTATTTTTATGATTTATAACTGGCAAGACGGAAGTGAAAAAATTCAATGATGTTAAGGTTCATTAGCCGTGTTTTCAGGTATCCTATAGCCTCCTGGGACAGTCCCCAGGACGTACACTATCCGGGTGGTCGTGCAGAAACCCTGACCAATGCAAACATTCAACGTTTTCCCTCGCCCCATACTGTGGCCATCCGATACGCCGCAGATTTCCTCAATTTTCCTCAATTGTCCGTATATTCCCAAGGAAGACATCATCTAAAATAAGGAAAATGTTGTTCTTCGAGTCAATGCATTTTGGTTACCGTGGACAATTAGATTCACACAGTTGTCAAAATATTAGAGAACAAACTTTCGGGAGAAAAACACTGGATCAAATCTATTTTCTAGACTAATGTAAAAAGAAAAATGGTTTGAACAAAAAATCGTAAAATAATGTAGATATTCAAAAAAGGAGATGGATTCCCATATATTTTTAAGCTTCAAAAACAGTTCGTGACAAACGATAATTTGTCCTTTTAAGGTTTGCTCAACATTGATTTCATAAAAATTACTGGAGATAAAAAAATGTAATCAGAATATACCCTTTAATTATAAGTGAATAAAAACTTATGATTTTTGTATCTTCATTCTTTATTATTTTTTTCGATCATTCAAATTTTGTGATGATCTCTCAAATATGTGCATGACACCAGCGGATGATTAATTTAGACGTAAATAATAATGTTATTTATCAAAGCACTTTCCCGTGCTGAATGTCGAATTCTCAATTGACTCCATTGAAGCAAACAAAACCGCTGACCAATGCAAACATTGAATGCTTCCCCTCAGCTCACACTGACCATTCCGATGCATCGCACATTTCCTCAATTTTTCTACGATTGTCCCTGTATTCCCAAGGAAGACATCATCTAAAATAAGAAAAATCCTATTCTCCGAGTCAATGTATTGTGGTGCACCGTAAACAATTAGATTCACACAGTTGTCAAAATGTTGGGGAACAAACTTTTCAGTTATGTCTCTCGTGAATTTTCATTGTTGTCAGTTCCAGGCAACCATGCTTTCGGTATGTCGTGGTAGTTCATTGTCAAGGCAAACTCGCGCTGCATGATGTCCACTGCACACTCGTGAAAAGCATAGCGTTGTTGTTGAGGAAGTACGAGTCTATAACAATCACGTTGAAGTGGAATAGGGCCCTTCCAACGTTCGATGGAGGGTAAATTGCGGAATGAGCCAACCACACGCTTCGGCATCTATCCGATGTACACGTCACGTTGATCAATCGTGACGTTAATTATTCGGTGATCATAATCGTTTTTCTTTATTTTTGCACTGGGAAGTAACACATACGTTTGTTCGATAGGCATTCATTAGTTGGAGTAAATGTAGATGAATGGATAATTGATAATAATAATGGATAATAAATATCAAATCCTACGGGGTTCGGGGATAGAATGAGCAGCCCAATTATCGAACACTAAAGAAACTTCCATGTTAAGCATAGGGGAATAGGAAATGGATCAGAGGATTGAAATTTTGAGAATATTTTTGTTTACTAATTCAGGAACTTCGACAGTGAATAAATGAGAGTAAAGAAAAATAGTTGAAACTGCGGATATATTTTTTCAATGATCAGTCGTAATTCTTAGACGGGTGATTTGTTGTACTTGAAAAAACTAAAAAATCAAATTATCGTCAATAGCCAATCACAAATTAATTTGTGTATTAAATTTATAATCCCACTTTCTAGAGAAAAAACTAATTTTTATTCCAATAACAATACTCACCTACCCGTGATCACGAAAGACCTTTTGCCGTACTACTTCTAGGGCTTTCTCGTACGGGAATTGGTATTACATACTTCCCAAACTCGAAAACCCTAAAATCACTACGGCAAAATATGATGCCG
>JAPYZM010004698.1:0-12700 GCA_030522845.1 Psyttalia concolor
CATCGGGCCAGCACTGGTAACTTAGCTTGGGCCACACTAGAACCCCATGGTTGGGCCCGAGTTATCATCCAAACTTCGGACCAGCCATGGACCATTCTCCCAGCCAAGCATTGCGCCAAGACTGGTGATTGGCATGCCATAGTTGGGCCAGTGCTCGGCCCAAGCTTCAAACCCTACTTGGGTAGTAACCACCACGGCTACATTATCTAATGAAGCTTCTTATGCTACATAATTGAATTTGTAAGCTCGGTTTAGTGCATTTTAGTGACAAACTGCTGCCAAACCATTGAATATTCTAATTTATCTTCTAGCCATGGGACATGGGAATTTCTCTCATGAATACAGTGGAGTGATTCGTGGTCTACAATAGTGTTAACTAAGCGAAATAGTTAAACTTACTATGCACGGTCAGTTGAAGAATCTTTAAGTATGTAGTCATATTATTTCCTTCTATAGTCATGGGAAAGGTTCTTATTCAATTCTCTTCGTGCACGCAAAGCAAAAAAAAAAACGCGAATAATGGAGAAATTTGAGTTATATTTAAATATGTTGAGCAATATTTCATGAGCACGAATAATGACTTTAATTTTACCATGCCCATAATATAGTGCTTGTATATAAAATAACTCACTCTCGGCCAAAGTTTTTCATGAGAAGTGCGCGCAAGATTCTCAAACCTGTCTTGGTGTGGGCAAAGTATACCGCCAAACAATAACTTATTCGATGACGATATGAGACACAACTTTCACTCGAAAGCTTCGAGTATGGTAAGAATGAGGCAGGAACGAAAAAAAGATAAATACAACGACAGAGACATTGAGAATGCGGGTATATAGTTAGCAGTGTCTGCATTAACGTCTGAACACATTCGGTCATGGGAGAGGTTTGAATAGCACTGTTCGATGCTGGGTTACACGTAACGGTGAGAATATACTATTATATGGAATAAATGGCTGTCCAGTCTCCAGCAAAGATGGAAATAAATGGCGATATAAACAGGGTCTAATCATATATGGATACATTATTGAGATCGTTCCTCGAATCAACGGATGTTCATCAACATTTTTCTTGTGGCAAAGTAACAGCAATGTCTGTTGTTAGAAAAAAATACAATTTTCATGGAAAGCTCAGTTGCAATTCCCGAAGGGGGGTACCATTAAATTTGAGTTGAAATCAAACATAATTAATTCAATTTTGAATTTAATCAAGTGTTGGAGAAAATTAAAAATTGAGCATCACGCTCAGAGAAAAACGTACTTTTGGCTAAAAAAATGATTCCCGGTTTAAGAATATTTTCTACTATCACATAATTCTTGAGCCAATCTATTTCTTATGTTTTTTAAGTATGCACCTTGTTCAGCAGACGAAAGAAAAAGATTGGCTCAAGAATTATGTGATGGTTGAAAATAGTCTTGAATCAGGAATTAATTTTTGAGCCACGAGTACTTTTTTCTCTCATTGCAGCAAAATAATAAAAGAAGACAATTCCGCCTCTCATTTGTGTTCTTAATTCAGATGGAAATATTAAATATCGAATTGCTACTAATACTAGAAATAATACTGAGTATATAATGGAATTCTTGTCAATTTTTAAATTTTTAATTATAGAATTACGTGACAGTTTAATATAAATTTGACTGAATAATAATATCTGATGGCTATTGGGAGTTTCTACCAAAAACTTTCGAAAACGTTTTTTTTTTTCAATCCAGAGGGCAGTTTTCCAAATTAAGACTGTTGTCTCAGTTAGGAATACAATAAAAATATTGCAAAAAGGCAAGGGAATTCCGCTTTGAATTTTATAATTCATCATACCTCAAGAGTTATCTGCCTTCCGATTCTTTTGCATAAATTTCGACCAATGTTCGAAATTTGATAATGGTATTTTCTATGGAAGTACATTTCCCTTAATCAAAAAGCAAAACCCATGAAAATGATGAAACATCCTTTCTGCATTGAGAATAATTTCTTCTGTTTGGAAATATGGTGACCCAGTTCACAACTCGTCATGCACAATGTACTCAAATTCAGAAATATTTTATTTTGAAATTAGGAGTAATTTTCTGTATCTTAGAATAGCCTATGTGGTTAGAAATTCAATACGTTTTTTTTTATTTAGTGAAAATAAATGTTTTCAATTTGTAGTAGTGATTGCGTGTTCGGCATTTTATTTTTCTTTCACTTCACTGAAATATTGAATTGCCTCGCGCACAACCAATCTCGGGAGAAGTTATCATGAAATTGAGAGAAATGTTTTCATGCTGAGGTGCGAACAAAAATTGAAGATTCATCAGCTCCGAATGTCTAAACTCGAGAGAATCTATCGTAACGCATCTCTACTATGTCCCATGAAATACTGGTTCCAGCCGCCTGCATTGTTATCGACAATTATAATTCTTCCTGTTCTCACGAGTGTTATTGTTCCGGCAGACGTGTTCAATTCGTGAGAGTCACTTTGCGGAAAGAAATAATGTAGAAATAAGAAGTGTATACGGAAAAAATGTAACAAGAAATACCTGCAGTTTCCAGGTTTAGGTTGATGAAGAAAATTCCGCGTATGGAATGTTGGCTTTACTCTTTTTTAGTATGACGTTAATGAAAAACTGCAGCGATTATTTCGGAAGAGAGCTAGGTCAGAACGGCATAGATAGACGTCTGAGATCTCGCGTATGGGTAGCTGTTTAAAAGCTTAAATAACCTACTGACCGTATCGCATTTCTCTCCTCAAGGCAAATTCTTTTCGGGATACAAATTTGGTAATTTCAATAGTTTATTACGTACAAGATGATGAAATTACTGGCGTGAAAGCGCCGTCTTAATCATTACAAATCTGACTTCACAAAGACATCTACAAGGGAATCATGAAATTCGGGGAGATGGCAAAATTATCGATTTTGCGTGAACAGTCATTGGGGAAAAAAATAATTCGAAAGAAAGAGGAAATCTTTTTGTGTACGCGAGACAATTTATATTTACCAAGTCAAAAATGGGAGTCACTTCGAATTGACGTAATTGGATAGTTCGATCATTGGAGCGTTTATGATTTGAGTTAGAGTTATATTTGACTTAGACTGAGACAAAACATAAAGACATGCTTCCCACTTTCCAGAATTTGCCGTCATAAAAATGTTCTTTCCATCCCAGTGTAAACATCGAAAATATAAGATTAATTGTCCAGTATTTTAATCAGAAATTCAACATCCACAATATATTTCAACATTAACTTGTAAACTTTTGACTATAAAACTTTTTAAAATTTCAATAGAAATGTACATTGCCAAAAATTTCCAACAAATATACCGGAAATTTCAGACAAAAGTCCCTAACCATGTAACCGGAAATTCCCTAGGGAGTGAATGCAGGTTAACCGCTTTCAAACTTCTTTTAAAAATTTCCACGATAATTTTCTCCTAGTGTACTCCATAGCGTCCATCTTTTATTCATTTTTCCACCACATTTGCTGTAAATTCCAACGCAACAAGAATTATTTTTGGATCAAAGGATATATTTCCATTCCCATTCAAAACACGATATAGTATATTTCCGGCCTGTAGGTATGGGGTTTTTTACTCGCGTGGAGTTTCAACCACGCGAGTCAAAAAACCCCATAACGATAGCCCAGGAACGATATTTTTCCGTAGTGATTTTCACTTTTTCGAGTTCGGGCAAGAGCCCGTACCAAGAAAAGTGAAGAGCAGTACGGAAAAATGAATATCAACGAGACCCCCTTTATTTAATATTTCCATATCAGTTACCATAGCGGCTGTAATTCCACTACAAAAAGAATCGAATGAAATCCATGTCCTATTACACCATCCAAAATTCAGTTAATTACATGGCTCATGGGAGTGGAGTAATAATTGATCATTCTGGGCGCCATGGTGAATTTAATCGACGCCCGTTAGAACGACACTCTAATTTACCTTCACCACGTCCTTTAATCATTCATTCCCTTTACTCCATCCTTCCTCATTCAATCTGCATTCTCCTGTTTTTTCGGGTCCTCTCATTTTTTTGGTTAATGCTCTATCTCTGGCCGTGACAAAGCGCATCAAAGTGTGCAAAAATCCCGCCTCCCCCCTCCCCCCTCCACATCCCTCGCCTCTCCCCAGACCATGTGTGTGTGTAAAGGAGATGAAAAGAAAACGACAAGAGAATATTCCCGTCTGTGGCTCGGATAACGTCCGGTGTGGATGCATCAGTGACAAGCAGTAAATCATAGTTTTACGGCTCGTCGTTTTATGTGGCCCTTATTCCCCAGCGCTCTCATCGAAGAGAGACCACTACGCAAAATTTTCTTCTTGGTTATTTCTTTCTCCCTTTTTGTTGGTTTCTTTTCCATGTCTGATGGACGTTACGTACCAGTGCTTGGAGTGTGTGGGCGTTGATTCTTTTACGTACATGGAGTAAGTGCTCTTAGGCTTCTCTACTTGGTTCATCCCCTTTATACTCCTTTCTGTTTCGTTCATCATCAACATTATCGCACTCACTCTAACGCATTGATAGCTTGTAACGTGTCTCTAACGGGTGGTGATGCCAATGTAATTAAAATCAAGGCCAGACAGCACTGAAAACCAGTCGAATAATAGTGCGAATGTTATTGCTGCTTTGCAATATGTTATTCTTTTTATTTCTCTCTTCTTCCCGTTTTATTTCTACATCACGACGGTTTCTATTATACTGGGGATGAAAATTCCTTGGGTGATTTACGGCGCTCCAGGGGATGTCCGTGAATTTTCATTCTCTTAAATAGGTAGATGGACGAGTGGAACAGATATAGCCAGAAGATGTTGAAAATCATGAGTAAATAGAAATCCTGAAGTCAAGGGTTTAGCGATGTCTAATAGGCGAGGTGGTTAAATTGCTAGTCCGGCTTGGTCATTAGTGGGTCTTGGGTTCGAATCCTAGAAACAGGAGTTAGAGGCTTTAAAGCTTCTAGTCGGGCTTGACTCATATTGGCTCTGAACAAGTCGACGATTTCTAATAGGAGTATCGGCTGTACAGACGGTTTTGTTGTCATTGGCCTCTCGTGAGAATTCTTAAAGAACGGCTTGAGTTGTATGAAGATAATTATAATTGAAAATACGCAAGAAAATATTTGATACTCAGAAACGAAAAACTTTCTCCCAGAATAATGTTTAGTTGGATCAATTTATTTAAATCTATTGGAATTTCAAATCCAAGATGTTATAATAGGCAAATACCAGTTGACTTAGTTCGAGACTGCGTTTTTTTCTTGCGCCCCAATTGCTCTTCTTTTTTTGGACCAGTAAAAACAAATTTTCTTAACGAAAGATTTCTCTTGTTAGACCAATATGTTATTTTCTCGTCAATTTCTGAGTCATGACATGGTTCATAAAAGTCAAAATATAGTTCTTTAAAAAAAAGTGTGTCTCTCAGTATGGTGGATCAAATTAGGAATGTCCATATTACCGTTTTTTAATTTGTTGTATGATAGATTGATGATGCCATGAAGCCATATGCCATTTATAGGAAGTCACAATTTTTTTTTCACATGTTTTCTGACGACCCACTAATATTCCATTATTTCTACTATTTAGATGGGCTTCGATGGCCATATAGAATCTCTGTCACAGAAATATCATAAAATTGGGAAATCCTCCTAAAGCTTCCAGTAGCTTGAAATTTTCACTGCCATTAAAATGAAATTGACGGTCTCATAAGAGCGCGTTTTTTGCGTTACAAAAGACATCATTAAATTGAGTACCTTATAAGGCTATTTCTCAGTACATTATACAGCAGAATTATAATGTTTATAGATGCCTTCTTAAAAAGAACAGGCTTAATATATAATGAATTATTATTGTACAGATTATTATCTATATGTTTTTTATTGACTATTATATGGCAGAATAGACCTGTAGCTTTGAATGCTTTAAATTAAAAACAAATTGAGTAGTCATCGAGATATTTTGAATAATTTAATGGTTTCGGTGTTATTTAGATGGAATAGGATGGTGACATACAATTGGTTTCATGGAGTATATTATAAAGTGAAAAACTAACCATGATTAATCTAATTGGGCCACGCCCAACAGATATACATATTAATGCTGTTAAAAGATTTATATACCAGAAATTGTCATAACTAACACCTGTAATGTGACGATCATAACACGGTTATAGAGCTGTCTTATGATGTGTCAATGACATCATTAAAATTTTCCACATCCCTACATCCAATTGGCCACAAGCCCGCAATTGGATATGGGGTAGACGATGGATTAAGCGAACCTCTTTAAAATGACTTAAATGAAAAAAATGTTCAAGAGTCGAGGGGTCAGGTTTTTTTATGTCATAGATATGAAAGTTCCATCTCCTCCCTCCCTCCCTCAAAGGCTTAACTCAGCAGTTGTACAAAGTGAGCAATGAGCATTTAACGTACGTGGAGAAGAAGAGACAACCACGAGGACTTTGATAACAGCGGCGCCAAAGAGGATCGATTCTGAAACTGAGCACAAGCATCAAACTCCTCACTCCTCACTGCACAAGTGCACATGGACAAATCATGGAACAGTGCAAGAGGATGTTTATAGTCGACAACGATCTGGGGAGATTTTGCTATTAAACAAAAGAGGGCAGCTTGAACATTCTGTGTGACTGTTCAGCAATGGTCACTCTCAGTACAATCAACTCCCTCCAACTTCTGTGACTCGATACTACTAATTCTCGGAAATGGATGGTTAGAGGGAGTCAGGAATTCTATCTGGTGGCGTTATTGGGAGAATGGAGAAAATATATTCATCTCACTTATTGAAAAGTTCGAAACTAGAAAAGTTAGAAGGTCCTCAGTGTGCAGGCAAACTTGTCGATGAAATATTAAGACTAATGACAAAATACCTGGCTCGAAATATAAAACCCCATTTCAGCAAAGGCAGAGCTACAATAACTTGAGATAACGTTTGATGGCACTTGGAACTCTAGTCCGGCCCCTCCGCATCCCTAACTTAACTCAAATACGTGGATGAATGAGTGGAGCAGTTACGTACAAGCATTCTCAAAAATATTGAGTAAATATTTTCACTGGTCAAGTGATGGTTTTCAGGTTTCTTCATATCATAGACCGACAAGTTATATCCTCAGATGTCAAATAGTCATCCCCCCGAGGGCTTTACTCAGCATTCGTACAAAGTGAGCATTTGTATCGTATGTGGAAGGGAAGAAATATTCACGAGGACTTTGATAAAACCGGCGCCAAAGAGGATCGATTCTCCTTCCTTGACTTTGGGTTGAATCCCGTTCCGCTTTTTGTCTCCTGTCGAATGTGAAAACTCAAGGCTCTCAACAAATCTTCTGCGACACTCAGGAGAGCCCACCGAGGGGTTGAAAAGAAATGAGAGGGAATATCAGAAATCCTCGATTTACTCTCCCCGTGAGGATAGTATTTCCTTCAGAGGCTTTCCCCCTTCGCCGGGATGTTGGCGTCGAAGATTTTCCTCCCCTCAACCCTAGAAAATGCGTGTTGATGGGCAAGAAGGTAGGAGTCAGACTGTCTCACTCGCACTTCCTTCCACATCCACACACCACTCAGTGCTGTCTTTTGAGGCTTTGAGACAGCTCTGCGTGGTTACCGGGGGATTGAAATACGAGTGAGACATTTCTCGAGTGTGTTTCTCAGTTTAAATCTACTTTTACTTTTGCTGAGAGCGTAGCTGGGAGCATAGTCTACCAACAGGTTTCTCTGGGATGAATCAATGACTTTTCCATTGTTAATGTTTGCTCAGGTGTTTTTTTTTTATGTGAGGGAGGATTGAGAAAAGCATACTGGGAGCAGAAAAGCATACGTATATGCGTATCTAACTGCAAATAGCAGCTTTTTTAATTTCTGAATGAGACCAAATCAAGTCAGAATTAACAATTACCAGGAATTAGAGTTAGGGAAGATTTATATAAGTTGAGATATAAATAACACATGAAATATATAATTTGCATCAAGAAATACCATGTCTAATTTTCAATTGTCAAGGCATCTTTTTTCTAAAGTTTTTTCTAATTGTTTTATTCAAAGTGTTGTAATTTTGTGGTTTGCCCCGTAAAAATGAGTGTCCTCAAATGAAAAAGTATCATATGTTGATGTGACTAAGTTGATTGTTCGAATAAATTTAAATCTCATATCTAGTTGAGCAATAATGGTCAGGAAAATGACGGTAAATTTGATGTAGGGGAAAACATCAAAAGATTTATTTTCTTGAAAAATCATTAAACTTTTAAATGTTCAAGGAGGAAAAACATTCTCTAGCTCGCTTGAATTTCCAATCAAACGGTTCAATTGCATTTCAAGAGAAGATTGAATGAAAGTCAACAAATTACATTGATTACGTCGTATAAAATTGGGATTTTTGAATTACGAAAATCTTTTAAAAAATGGTTTACCCTAATTATTAGTGTTCATGATGTATGGAAAATCTCACTCTAATAATATCTCCCTCAAATAATTATTTTCTCCGAAATTTGCAATCAGATCGTTTTAAAATGCCAAACTCCTCTCGAGTTGTGCATCCAATCTGACAACAATTCGTGAGTACAACCCTTCTCAGAGGCCGACAAGCAGAAATGCGCGAAATTGCCTCGTTATATGTCTTTATTTCTCAAAGAGGGGGGCCTTGGCCGAGGCACGTCGTCAACTCCTTCCTTTAGCTGCCCTTTATATGCAATTTTTTCCGCTCCCTCTGTTTCTCTCTGCCACCTCGCCATCATCCCTTCCCTATCATTTCACATGACTCAAGTCCAAGTGTAATGTTCTCCGCGAATCGTGCTACCCCCACTGGTCCGTTATTCACCAATTTTTATACTGTAAGAAATACTGTGGTCGTATCTCGTGGCCTCGACCACCTTTCCCTTCTTATCCACCTCCGTGTAATATTCTTACAATGTAATAGCAACTGAGTCGCTAACAATTGGCACATTTTACATCACGTGTGGATGTAATGGCCTCCAGGTCAATCTGAAGGAGCTCAATGGGCTACCTGATTTATTTTCACTGCAGTTACTCAGTTTCTCCCACGAAAATATGTTGAGCGCATTTCGCGGTCTCCCAGTCTCACTCATTTACATTTAACCGCAGATTGTCACTACTGTATTTCACATCGCTCTCACTCCTTTCATCTTCATTTAACATGGAAATTACATCATTCAGAAGGAAATGGAAATTGTGTCACTGCGACACAAAAATTTTTCTGTCAAACTTCACCCACTATCACTGTTGAACAATTACTGCTTGAATTTTAGAGGAAATATGTCGTAATTTTAAACAATTACGTACTTTCAGAAAATGTTCATGCACTTTTCTTTAGAAAAATCAATGGAATTTTAAAACATTCCATAAAATGACAATTGTCACTAAAAATTCCGCTGCAGATTACGGTTATTTTTGGCAATGAATGAATGAAAATTCAAGATGTCATTGAAATTTCCATAATAATCGAATATAAAAAATTCCATTGATCCTGAATTCCGCAATTTGACATTACATCGAATTCAAATTTACAAGACTGCAAATACAATGGCGATTACTGATTAATTTCTAATAATTTCGAAAAAAACTTGACGATATAGTTATGAATGTTAAGTGTTTAAGCAGTGAATTCAGTTAATTGTTGACATTTTAAAAATAATATATATGTGGTACAATTGCGACAACCAGTTATGAGGATTCGTTAAAAAAACTCTCCGCTTGTGTAACAATTTTGAAACACAATATGAAAAATAATAGATTGAATATATGTCGTTGTCCCTTATCACTGGGTATATTTAAGGGCTACTCGAGTTGAGAGGTGAGGGTCTGGGAAGCTCATACAGCCGCCCTGTAACAACTCAGGGTATGTCTGTCATGCCCCCAGAAAAAGGAACAAAAAAAAAACGTGAGTAGAAAAATTGAAGAGAGGACGAGCCGAGAGAGTGTCGAAGAGTGTAGTCGTGTAGTGCCTGCACGACAAACAGGGGTCTAGGGTGTGCACGTAAAAGAAGAAAATGTCAGACCGATGGAACCCAGCGAAGGGTGGAAAAAAGTGCGTTCATTCTCCTCGACGAGGATTTTTCTCCTCACCATTAAAAAAATACATTCGACCGTCTCTCACTCTTTCTACATTAATGTCCAACAATAAGAAAAAGGGCTTGAAAAAAAAAAATTCTAATGTACATTTGTAGGATGATAGTTGACTCCGAGCTACTCCCCCATCATTCAAAATTGCTCTGTCACGTGCCAGAAGGCTTCTCTCTTTCAACCCTTTTGTGTTTGGGGTTGTTGAGAAGAGCAATCGTACGTGCAGAGAGCAAATGACTGATGACACGGGATACGTACGTACCCACTGAGCCTTGATTAAGCTCAATAATGGGAAGGGGGAGCAGTGCACAACGGGAAATCACCGCAAGGGATTAGTGTAGCCATAACAATCACAAGGAAGACAAATTTTCATTCAATGCCAACATGATCAATCCACTTGTCAGAGTCATGAACATCCTCACAACTCCCCCCAACAGCACCACACCCAGATAATACCCCACAAATTAAGTGATTAAATGCAAATAGTACAGTCGCCACACAAATACAGATATACAAAAACCGAAAATTTTGAAAAAAAAACTAACGGTGGCTATCGGTAAAATGGCAATCGACACTTTAGTTGAACTAAAAAAATTGTCAACTGTCCTCCCAGAATCCGAGTGAACGGTGGCGCGGGCTGATTGCCAACAAACCGGAAGGGAGCAACGCACCCAGTTTGTGAATCGGGCGAGGGGGGAAGGGGGGGGGGGGGGCGCGGATCCTTGACTGCGGTAAACCAGCACAAAAAATAAACGAAAACAGAATGGGACGAGGCTGGAGAAGAGACAAAAGCTCATGTTCGAAATTGAATGCGACGAACAAAACATTTGGTACGGATCGATACATTAAAATAAGATGTTCTACCACATTCATACGGCTTCAGGAAGTAAATCCTTGTTGATGTCACTGTTTTGCCAAATTCCATGTGATCACAACGATATTTAGGCGCGTTTTTATGATAAACACCACACAATTGTCGATGAAAAGTAAAAAATAAACTTAAAACTAACCAATGATTTGGTGAAAACGTCAGGCCGCGAGCAGAGGCCGGGCCTCGATCAGTCTCACTCGGGGCGCATCTCGATACTGAAGGGGTAGCAGGTGGCGCCACGGCACTGACTCTAGGGTCGGAGGGGCTGGGAGGCGTGGATCCGGTCGCCTAGCAACGACTAGAGATCGACCGAGAGAAACACTACCCCACCTCACCCCCGTCTACCCCTCGCCGTCATCGCTCACTCGATTCTCTTCCTCCTACGCTCGCTGCTTTTGAGGGTGGACTACGCCACTTCCGCTCTATGTTGTGCCGATTTTGCGTTTCACATTGGGTAACAGGCCACTGACCCTCGAGATCGCTAATTATTATATTCATTTCGATGTGAACACGTGTTTTATTGATTTTTTTTTTTTCTTTTGGGTACATATCGGCATAAATGTGGTTACACGGTTCAGTAAATTTGGAGGTGGAATTTTAGTGATAACAGGATGGATATGGCTTCATTGTTGGGAGTTTTATCTGATTGGGAGAGAGAATGAGGGGACTAGAGTCGGATGAGATGAATTTTTCCTCTGAAGATAACTCTGAATTTTTTAGAGCGAGAGAATAATTTTGTGGGGGGATTGAAAATCAATTTACCATTTACTTTTTCTCTGGCCAGGGCTAGAATTTTTTTAGCTTTCTTTGTAGATAAAATTATGCACTGACGAATTTACAGAGTGAAGAATATACGATAAATGACTGGTCAAATGGCAAATTTCACAACTGCCAGATAATACATCAAGAAACACTCACTGGCATCCGTTAATTGTCATTTTTCCTTCCTGTTCCGTTATTGCTTCCTTATTTTGATTTATCTTCCGTGGTTTATATATATATATATTTTTTAAGCAGTTTCTCTTTGCGTGTATATTTTTTTTCACTTTCCAGAAAGAAACGATTTGTTGTTATCCGGAGAAGACATATTTCGTCAAATATTGATGGTAAAAATGAAAAAATTTGGGAGTTGTCAACAAGACTTCTTGACTATTCCAGCCATTTCTTAATTATGACTGTTGTTAAGAAAAAATTTTAATAGCTAAGAAGCCTCATTAAGAGCGCGTAAATGGTTTGATTAGTGTAAGCACCAGATTTACTTTCACTGAGATACTTTAATTTTTGTAGGTTATCCTGTACAAGTGACCAAGAAGGCATTGAAGAATTCTCAACTGCTGTTGGAAATTGGTGCATTGGAGTTGAGGCTTAGATGCTCAATTTCATTGGAAGGATCACAGGTTCTTAAAAAAGTTTAAGAATGTCGAGAATCTGTGGGCAAAGTTCGAGCAGTCGGGGGTAAAAAAGGTCTTACTGAGATCCCTTCATCTCTATATAATAAATAGAGATAAATATTCTTCCATTTTTTTCTTTCTCATTTGCATGAAGAACATCTGACAGGAAGGTATGGACGCTTCATTAATCATCGACAATTAATTCTCATAGCCTCTATGAGTGTTGAAGAAAAAATTTCAAGCAATATCTCGGAATCTAAGAAAAATTATTAAATGATATAAAACAATTTTTGCGTCGCTCTTAATTCTTTCTATAGAACAGGTTATGTTGACAACGTCCATATTTGTCTTACATTTCGAAATATTTATGAAAAA
>JAPYZM010004699.1:0-11042 GCA_030522845.1 Psyttalia concolor
CTTGGGGTAACGAAATTTTGGACTCTGGGTTCATTCCAAATTGTATCAAACGGATAGTCCACACCCTTTTAAAATAGGTACCACGATACAACATGGTGAGGAGTGCATAGCATTCAAGGTAGGAATCCATAAGGGAATAAGCTCTCAAGCAGTGAATGTGTTAGACTCGAGAAGCTGTTCCGAAATTTTATTTGGAATAATCGGAGTTTGTCCGATTTATAACAGATGAAACCTCCTGCAATCGATGGGGAATCTAATTCTCCATCAAACCTCTTTAATATCATTCTCTAATTTTTTTTGGAAGAGGAGGAGGCGATTTTTGTGAGGAAAATGGACGATGGATATTTAAATGTCCATATTTTTCATTACCGCCCTTGGATCCACCACATGGGGAATCTAATTCTCCATCGAACAGTCTTTGTTAATTAACCGTCGTAGGTTAATAAGCCGGATCTGGTTTTGATCGAGAGGGATGAGCGGACGATGATGAAGGAAAAAGGCCGGAGAATTAACTGAAAAAAACACTTTCCACACACCCGAGCTGTTCTTGAATTCACTTGAATTTATTTGTCACCATACGTTTTTCTTTGTGTTGTCCAATTAAATGTATAAGCTATTCTGTTCGATGTTTATTTAATTAACAAATGTTCTATACAGTGAGCTGAGCAGAGAAATGAGCGGAACTTAAGTTTTGAGAACTAGATTCAAGATCTTCTAATAATTAATTAATTAATGAGCTGACGGAATTCTGAGCGAAGCAAAAAGCGATGTACACTTAGTAACCGTTAGCACGAGAAGAAGCAATTTTTCATGAAAAGCTACAGGTGGCAAGGAAGAAAGCCAGTGCGCGTGCATGAGTTTAGAAAGTTGCGCAATTAATTAATATCTAGCGTTAGTGTGAGTTGCGCAGGTGTGATGTCCAGTGGGAGGTGCAGAGCAGTCCAGGAGGTGCTGCCGCCAAGCGTGAATGTGTGGGTTTAGAACTGGAAACTGTCCAGCGAGTCATGCGAGGCGGCCGAGTGAATGTTCGTATGAGTGTGCCTGTGTGTGAGCTGTTGCCGTTGGAAATCGTCGAATTTCCAACAGTCTTGCTTTCATTCCTTAATATTTTTTGCTGGAGGGGGAATTAATTTATCAGTGGAGAATTCCCGATGGTCATTTAAATATCCATATTTTTCGTTACTGCCATCATATTCAGCGTGTTCCCTATTTTTTTAAAATTCAGATGAAGGGATGAAGTTGGTGTCAATCGATGGGGAATTAAATTCTCCATCAAACGGCCTTGCTTTCATTACTTAATCGTTTTTGGAGGGTGGAGGAATTTAATTTTCGGTGGAGGAGGGACTATGGATATTCAAATATACCAATTTTTTTGCAATACCTGCCCAAAAAGTTCATTTTTCGAGACTGGTTTTCGTGCGTAAAGTGGTACTTTTGCGGACAGTGTGCGCAAAAGTCAGAAATCGTGCGTAAAGTAAAACTCGTGTGTAAAGCATCGCTTTACGCACTTGAACTTCACTTTACACACGATCTTGACTTTTCCGCACTCCGCACCCAAAAAAACCACTTTGCCCTCAAACTTCCCCTTAAAGCGAATTTTGGCAGGTACTGCAAGAAAGGAGGTGTGCAACACGTACGTATCGCTTTTTTCGCCTCGTGTGATCGCCTAGCACTCGTTCAAAAAAGTGCTACTTTACGCACTAGTTGCAGAATATACTATTCTTTACAGCCGTCATATTCACCGCGTTCCCTATTCATTTTTAAAGCAGATGAAGGAATGAAATTGATCTCATTCGATGGGAAAATTAATCCTCCATCGAATGGTCTTGATTTCATCCCATAATATTTGTTTGGGGCGGAGGAATTAACTTTTAATGAGAGGCAGGCGTGCCTTTGCACCTGTAAATTGTGACAAAATGTTTGCCGCTGTGATTTTCATGGCAGTGTCTGTTTATTTTTAAGTCGCATGAATGGATGAAATGGACCTCAGTCGATGCAGAATTTAATTCTCTATCGAATGGCCTCGCTTTCATCTCTTAATATTTATTAGGGGTGGAGCAATTAATTTTTAAGTTTTTTTTTTCCCCTTTCCTCGACTACACCGTTCACACCACTCGAATGACGACGGCAGTCTTCTCTTTCTGCCGCCGGAAAAGAGTAGTACCGATGGTGGGGAAACCACCAACACTCTGACATTTTACTCACCGTCGAGCGACTGCTTTTTCCACCCTTCTGATTCGTCCAACTTCAACCACGAATAAGTTGAACAGGGTGCATCTGATCGAAAAGTGGCTCAGGACTTTTCGATTCATAATTCCCCCCCTACTTTAGGGTGAAGTGTGGACGTTGGGTTTTGGGACACCCTGTATACGCATGGACTGATCTCTATACTCTTCCCTCTTCAAGTTGAAGAGTACGATTTGCTCTCTGCGTATTGCACGCCAGTCCAAGACCTGACTCTGAGACACAACTAAATTGTTAGCCGTCCGGGCTAAATATAACTAGCCTGGTCGCTACAAGGCGATATTTAATAAATCATGTAATGGAATTCATATAGGCGATTCTAGTCATTCTTTATACGATTCCCGCCATAGTTTAGTGGTTAGGCCGTAGGATTAGTATGCGTAGGGTTATAGGTTCGATCCCCGTTTCCAGCGAATATTTCAAGTTAGCAATTGATTGATTCTGATTGTTGACTCTGGTGAAGTTCCGATGTTAGTCGACAGGCACGGGGGTCGACTCGAAATGAGGTTCCAACACGTTGCAAAAAATGGGTTGGAGAATGGACGATTGACTGGACTCTAGACTAGGATATGATTTGAAAGTGTGGTATTGAGCACTACAATCCCGAAGTTAATTGTGAACTATTCGAATCACGACTACGCGCAATTTGTAAAATTTAGACTGAGAGTGATTCAGCAACGGTATACCAAAGACGCGGGGATCGAACACCAGGCTTCAGGTGTGACTTTTAAAATTTTAGAAAATTGACTGAGCGCGAGCCGGTGGATTCATCCCTTTTTATACAGATGAGCCCACAATTGTCTATATGCTGAAGTCACCCCGTCTTCAAGACATTGGAATTTGTACGAAGGAGGTCGCTTTTATTGTATATGTTGAAGATAGGGAACCGCTCTTGTGAGGGTCACTTGAGCGTTCCACGCGTATAGGCATCTATGAGTCTATGAGTTCCCCGCGGCTTTTAAGGGAGAAGTCGTAACTCGAATTTTATTGTAGAGCGTGGGGTGAGCGGTTCGTGTGCTTTTTGGTAGTCCAGCAGAACGAGGCCGGCCGATCTCTCTAAGCCGGGGTCGCAAGATTCGCCGGGAATCCACGCATGCTTTCGGTATCCATTTTTGGCCATGAAGGAGTAAACGAATTTCTGTTCATCTAGTGACTTTAGTCGAGTAAGAGAAAGTGAGTGAGTGAGTGAGTGAGTGAGAGAGAGAGAGAGAGAAGAATGTTGAGTTTTTGGTAAACTAGACTTGGATCGTTTCCTGTGATCTTGAGCTATCGTGCACGTGCGTCGTATGTGCTCATCTCGACTTTGGAAGTGATAAACCATCACTTTTATTGTCAATGCAGAGGTCTCCTCTGTTTTGGAGATTATGATTTTTTTTATTGTAACACACCACGTTGGGTTGCACTTAGGCTGTACTTGGTCGTTAAATTTGGGTGAAAAGCAAAAGTATGTGATCTCCACCTGAGGTGATTCCTTCCAGATGGTTCCTGTTCCTCACCGGTTGGCTAGTTCTACGCGGGGGTCCGGAGCGATAGCCGCGCCCAGTACCACATGCTCACATTTCTAGTATTCAAAATCGAGTACCCTCTCTTTTCCGCAATCCGTAGCTAATCAAACTTTTGGTTTGTCTGATTGCTTTTTTAAATATCAGATCCTAACTTTAACTGCAGTGTCCGCAACAAATAATCAGTGAAAAAAATCAATTCCGATTATAATAATTTTGTTTGTTTTAGTATTTCTTAATAAAAGTACGTTACCTGGGTGCCGAACAAACTTGATTTCGAAGATAGGATCCAGCTTGAAGTTCGAGCTTGGTTTTCAAGCTCAAGCCAAGCTCGATCTCCAAGCTCCGAACAAGTTCGGCTTCCAAATTTTGACCAAGCTAGGCAAACAAGCTTAAACGGATATTACATAGCAAACATTAACCAGGAATGGTTCAGCGTTAGCGCACAAGCTCGTACCAAGGTAGTCTAGTGTGGCCACGCTTGGACGAAGCTTGAGCTAATGGTCAATTCGCACCTGGGAACTTATCGGGTCGCACCCTAATGCGTTACCACGAAGCTATCGCACGCAATCGTTATTGGTAGTAATCGGTGTCACCCATAAATACGACACCTCCGTTGCATTTACGACTCATAGATGACAATTATCAATCAAGCCTAGAAATAAAAAAACTGGATATTTCAAATATATATGTTTTTTTTCTCATGAATGAGATGGTTGGATGATCCCCGAGGGTTCCGACATCACCGCGAAGACCACCCGGTAAGCTAAGCGATACATTTAAGTCCTAATCGCTCCGCAATAATGCTCCCTCTAACCGCAGGGTGAACTCTACTGCAGTCCGAAATCATGATGCGTAAGTAGTCGAAGAGAGCCAAAAATGACAACCTTCGGCATGTGGCCAGCCAATATTAAGGCATTGCGCATGCAGGCTGGGATCACCTCGAGCACAGATCCAAAAGTCTGTCTCATACCGCCGAGTGAACCAATGATCGGGACACCCAGTTTAACCTTGAACCCACGGTTCAATTAACGCAGCTCAAACAGGAGAGGCTGGTACTTGAGCCGGTTCTCTTCTTCTTTTTGGGATATATTGCACTCGGCTGGCGCCGAACACTCAATCACATAAATGACTTTGTTTTCAAAGTCGAAGAGGAGGATATCAGGCATTGTAGCTGTTACGGGCCTGATAGTCGCAAATGAGAAGTTCCAATAAATCTTACACATCTCATTTACGACAGCGGACTCAATATCTCCTGGAGCATAAGGCAGAATGGACTTTCGGTCTATCTCATAAGAATGCCGTACATGGTAATACAACACTCTTGAAGCCACGTTATGCCGGTGGATATCACTCGGGATTGCATATAAATATCTGCAATATATATTCAATATATAATTATTGTGATTATTATTTTTTGCTCATGCATAAGATCGTTGGATGATCCCCGATGGTTCCGACATCACCTCGAAGACTACCTAGCAAGCTCAGCGGTACAGTCAAGTCCTAATCGCTCTGCAATAGTGCTGCCTCCAACCAGAGGGTGAACTCTTCTGCAGTCCGGAATCATCATGCCTAAGCAGTCGAAGACAGCCAAGGATGACAGCCTTCTGCATCTGGCCAGCCAATATTGAGGCATTGCGCCTGCAGGCTGGGATCACCTCAAGCGCAGCTATAAAAGTCTGTCTCATGCCGCCAAACGAACCAATGATTACAACCACCAGCTTGACCCTGCATCCACGGTTCAACTGAGGAGAGGCTGGTATTTAAGCCGTTTCTCCTGTTCTTTTTGAGATATATTGCACTCGGCTGGCGCCGCAAACTCACTCACATAGATGACTTTGTTTTCAAAGTCGAAGAGGACGATACCAGGCTTTGTAGCTGTTACGGGCCTGATAGTCGCAAATGCAAAATCTCAGTAAATCTTACATATCTCATTTACGACAACGGACTCAATATGTCCTGGAGCAAAAGGCAAAATGGGCGTTCGGTCTATCTCATAAGAGTGCTGTAGATGGTAATACAACACTTAAAGCCGCGTTATGCCAGTGGATATAACTCGTGATTGCATATGGCGTAGGGAAAGTGGCACCCCATCGCCCGACTGGATAGTGCTCCATCCTGCACGCAATAGCCATGTTAGTTACGGGTTGACTGCTCGTAGCTAACTATACCCGGGTCCAAATTCGGTAATGGTCCAAATTCGGTAATGGTAACTACTTGGCAAGATGTAGGTGGTCGGAGGAGCTCAAGCAGGACCTCATGCAATGTTGGAAAGATAGTCAGCCGGCGCAGCGAGGGTATATGTCACGGATGCGGCACTTATGGTGTGCACTGCACCCTGAGTACGCGCAGTTCACCGCACAACATCTTCAGGATCAGGCCAGCCGTTTGCGTCGTTAAGGATATGATTTGCTCATTATTCCGCGGCGGCTGTCGGGTGGTTGCGTCTCTGAAATTTCGGTCGGACGCGATGATCCCCAGCCAGAGCACCCTACCTAGCGTAGTAATGAGGTGTCGGCGAGAGCTCCAAGGGATATGGCATCGAGGGCACAAAAGGTCACGGCGAAATTTCGCATTCGCCCTGGGGATCTGGCGTTGGACAATGAGGCACTGGCAGCATTGCTCTCCCCAGGTGTTAACTCGCTGGACATAAACTAGGCGGCGGATGACGGAGCGTGTCGTCCGAAGTCACGAGCCCCTGCAAAGGCGTCTGTTGAGCGAGAGATGAGGCGATGAATTGCACAGCTCCAGAAAAAGATCGAAGAGGCTTGGAAGCAGGCGTCACAAATTCAGTGTGTGATAGATTTGATCGTAAATGGACGAAGTTTTACGCCCGGAATTCGCAAAATATCTGCGAACTTACGGTATCATCATCATACAACGAATACGGCAGTCCCCCTTGTCATCAAGGAGAGATTTGTTGAGAGGGTGCGAGTTACAGGGGCTACAAAACGGTCCCTAGAAACGTGGTTGCGGCGAGTGGTGGACAATGCTGACTTCCACTCTAATCAGAACCGCTGGTTCGCACCATTGGCGCCTGTACCTGATAAGATGCCTTCAGTTGAGCGGGTTGAGGAATTTAGGGGGGACTTCACAGTCAACGTCCTCGTCTCATATTGGAGACACCAGCTCTTCAAGAGTTCCGCTCGTTTTGTGAAGAACATCGTAGGCAGCGTGCGGAATTTACCTCAGTCAACAGGAGGGAAGTTCAAGTGGCGCTACGAGGCATGAAGAACCATTCCGCTCCGGTCCAGATGGCATCAACGCCTCTTGGTGGAAGAGGTTTACCTCGGTTCATGAACATTTGGCTCGGATTTTCACATCATTCATCGATGGTAGCGTACTGCTTCCTCAGTGGCTGGTAGAGGGACGAATTGTGCTATTTCCGAAGAAGGGATACTTGTCTGATCTGGCAAATTATCGGCCGATAACGTGCTTGAACATGCTTTATAAGCTCTTCACAGAAGTCTTGAATGAGCGTATCTTGTACAATATACAACCCGTGTGCGGGCAGATTTACGAGCAGCGGGGGGCGAAATGGTCGCTGTCGGAATGTAAGGAGAGTTTACTTGTCGATTGCTGCGTATTGCGCGATTCGATACAATATCATCGGCACCTGTCAGTGGCTTGGAGCGACTATCGAAAGGCATTTGATAGCACGAGCCATGAGCTCATTTTCTTGCTATTAGAGTACCTTGCGGTAGAAGACAATGCCGTGAGATGCATTCAAGATCTCGCACCACTTTCGAGGACGCACTTCACCATAACATCTGACGAGGGCAGGCTTACTTCAAGGTTGGTGCAATTCAGGAAAGGAGTTTTTCAAGGTGATACCTTGAGTCCTATCTTGTTCTGTATCTCGCTGATACCCCTATCTATCGCCCTACGAGGGGTTGGTGTGTATCAGACCGGGCGATCGAGAGCATCGGGTCAACCATATTTTCTATATGGATGACCTGAAGTTATTTGCCTAAGAACAGCGGCAACTCAAGCTTCAGCTTAATGAGCGGTCGGAATGAGTTTTGGGAGGGATAAGTGCACAGTTTCCCACATGAAGAGGGGAAAAGTTGGGGATGGGGTTGAAGAAATACGCCGGGTGGATGGAAGCGTCTTTGGACATCTTGACGCTGAGGACTCGTATAAATATCTTGGCTTCAATCAGTGATCCGTAGTGGATGCTGAGGCGGTCAAAACAACTCTTCGTGAGGAGTATCGTCGGCGGCTTCGGAGAGTTTGGAAGTCTGAACTGTCTGAGAAGAACAAGGTGGCCGCGACAAATATGTTCACTGTTCCAGTTGTTCTGTACCCCCTTCACGTGCTCAAATGGAGGAAAGATGAGGTGGAGCAGTTGGAGCGAGATACTGGTAAGGTCATGAACATGCATAGAAGCCTGCATCGCCGATCTTCATGTCCGCGTTAGTAGTAAGAGTTCACGATTGGCGAATTTCCTACGCCCCCTCCCCCCTTTTTACCGGAAGTGCGCATGTTCTTTATGATAAACTTAAAAGGTTTTCCCGATAGGGCTAAGTGGTAAGGCACCAGCATGTCGTGCCAGGATGTCGTGCCAGAGGGGCGGGGAAGGCAGGCAATGGTCCCTTTTGGGTCCTCGGCGTAGGAAAAAAAGGAAGGGCGGAGAGTGGGTGGCGGATGGGAAATGGACGGCAGGTGGAATGTGGGTGGTGGGTGGAAAGTGGGTGGCGGGTGGAAAGTGGGTGGTGGATGGAATGTGGGTTGTTGGATGCGGCCCCAGCGGCCAGGAAGAGGAAGGGGGCCAGCGGCCGTTTTGGTTCCTCCGAAAAAAGTAGGGCGGAAAGAGGGTGGCGGATGGGAAATGGACGGCGAGGGGAATGTGGGTGGTGGGTGGAAAGTGCGTGGCGGGTGGAATGTGGGTGGTGGGTGGAAAGCGCGTGGCGGGTGGAAAGTGTGTTGTGGATGACGAACCAGAGGGGGGGGGGAGTCGGTCATAAGCCAAAAAGTGAGGCCCACAACGGGGCAAAGAAATAGAGGATGATAACGCACCTGCGGCTCGAGGGTCAGATTGGACCTTTCACCTTTTTCTGTAGCAATTAGGGCCGAATATTTTTTTTCCATTTTCTATTTCGGCTTGCCGAATTTTATGATTATTTCCTCCTACAAGAAGCAGTTATATACCACCGCCCCCATCCCCTCCCCTATGCTTTCAAGATATTTCTTCTTTATACGCAGGAGAAAAAATTCTAGGTTATTCGTAAATGAATAACACAAGATTTACAATTTAGTTTTTAGAATTCTTGAAAAATGGTACAATACATCTTTTATGGTTACAATTTCAAATCTTAAATTCTATTTATTCAGACTTCATTATTTTACAATCTTTAGTATGAGGGTATTCGCCAATCCCCGCCTACTAAACCATCTAACTCGTCATAGCAATAATGAAACATTTCACCAAATAATTGATATAAATAACCGATGTTTTGGTGTGGCATTGTATGTTGAAAGTGATCTCTAGCCAGAAGGTAAATCTCCTCAAAATTGTCCCGTATGCGGAGTTGAAGTTCTTCGGTGGCTGGCATCCGATTATATTCCATGTACCCCATTGCAACACTGTTAATAGCCTTGACGATAGCCGCCTGGTATTCCTTGAGAGGCAGTGTATCCAAAAATGATAGCCTCTGATTAATCCATGTAGCTTTATCTTTTAATGTGATGACGCTAGGATTCATCATAGTGATGGACCATTTCTCAGCAGCGGCATGGGTGAAGGTCACACACGTGTTATCATGGATGCGATGGAATTTCAATTTAAAAGCCCCAAATTCCTTGGGAGGTAGGTCAGTGATAACATTTAAGGAGACTTCCCAAGGTTGAAACAATCCGTAATGGCATCCATATCTTCGTGCAGAAGGTCCCATTCTTTTCGTGACATTGTCACTATCATGCCATTAGGACGTACCGACATTAACTGCACAACGGGAATAAATTCTCCGAAACGACCCGGAGAAAGCCCAACACGAATTTG
The DNA here is from genome assembly GCA_030522845.1 of Psyttalia concolor. Classification (NCBI taxonomy): domain Eukaryota; kingdom Metazoa; phylum Arthropoda; class Insecta; order Hymenoptera; family Braconidae; genus Psyttalia; species Psyttalia concolor. The sequence continues at coordinate 9,751 of JAPYZM010004699.1, forward strand.
TCTTGTCTCTGATTTATTGAGAGATGTTACTTGTTACAGCACTATCTCTGGTTCACAGACACTACTCTGTTTTTCGTAAATATTCTCCATCGTAATAACAAAAAGCGGTATTTGAATCGTCTATATCAGCGATATGGAATCGACTGTATGAAATGCCTTATGTCTCACAGCGTTTTATGGCGACATGTGTGAGAGTGGGGAGCGCTCTCAATACTCTTCATAAAACAGGTTTATGCCTGTCGAATAGCATCCCTTCCGTCATGATTACCGCCGCGCAGGCGCCACATATCCCCCCACACTCGTAGATTTAGTATTCTGCACATTACCCCCACTTCTATGCATGTTTCTGGTGCTATAAGGGTTCTTTTTTGGATCATTAGGAGGGCATTCTTTAGATCATTCTTTAGACTTTTTTTTTACACTATTCTGTAATAGTGTTCCGCCCAGTTAAAATGTCTCAAATTTGGACACCTGAAAGCCTTGAACAATTAGATCAATATCTTGCGCGCCCATCGCCAAGCTGTGATCGGTGGGAAGAGCATGACATTCAATACTACGAGTGGCATATACGTGTAGATGTGTATAAATTCAAGGAATCTGATGAATATGAACCATTGAAAAAAATTCTGTGATAAAAGCATTAGAATGCAAGATAGTGGACTATTTAACGGCGGATAAATGTAGCCGTGAAATCTTGAAGAAAAAAGAGGATCTGCCCGAAATGCATGTCACAAGGAGAAGAGATAAAATATGCTGCCAAGACGACAATTACATAAATACATGGGCAATTTTTCAGCAGCCTCCCGCGTCCAACGAGGTACTAGCGGATAGTTTTCAAATTACATTGAACCCTCCATCATTGAAAAGTATTGCCATTGCCAGCTTGCTGAACAAGAGGAAGTATGCGAAAAATAGACCAACGTTGGAGTTGGTGTGGAGAGCAATAGTGTATAATAGTGATGTGTTATTATACCAATTTTCGAAATGTGGACCACGCTGCGATTATATGCTCAAAATGAGATTGCATCATGCATGTGTGGGTCAAAAATTCAACAGCGCTTTCCAGCTCTTTGCGGAAGATGATGACGAATACTATTTCCCTGCGGGGGAGGAGACACTGAGCTACAAGTAAAATGGACCAATCCTAAATCCAACTGGTGTCTAGGCAGCAAGTGTAAACCCATAGCCTCTCATCCCTTTTCCTACAGAAGACCCTTTCAGAGTGATTTCACATCATTTGTATTCTGTGCAAAAAACACATCAAGTCGAGTGAGCGTATTAGAAGACCGTGG
>JAPYZM010004700.1:0-10874 GCA_030522845.1 Psyttalia concolor
CAGGGCATGCAGGACCGCCAGTGCCAGCGGCAGAGGCTCAGTGAGATTGAGGCCCTCAGGAAAACCAGAGACAACAAGTTCGGTACTGGCTAGTTGTTGCCCCGAGACATGCGGGAGTCCCGCACAGCTGGAATTGACCGCAGTGACAACACGCTGAGAGAGATAGAACAAGAAAGACGAAACGTTATCACCCCACCTCTACCAAGACCGCACCAAAATACCCCAAAAGTATGATTGAGAATAAATATTAATACATAAATAATAAATCATCTAACCATCTAAACATCCTAACTACCGTATCTCAAAAAAAACTCCGGAAATCCGTCAGATACGCGGCAAGGATCTCGGAACGCCGATATTATTCGGACTAGATAATTCGAATGTTAAAGGGAGGTGCTGTATGATCGAAGGCTGTGGGTTCCTCCTGGACGTACCCCAACCGTACGTTACATGTCTTTAGGGGGGGGAGGGGCGGAAATATGAGGCTTAGCGGAGAGAAACGTGATGGAACGAGTCCAGGGTGGTAAAAATGGGAATCGGTTATCGAAAATTACTCCGGGATACTTTTGGAGGGCGGAAAGTGGTAGCAAGGGGTTGGCTTCGGAAATAAGAAGGCGAGCATTATCCTTCCTAACGGTGGTAAGTATGTTAGATAAGCAGAGACTTATTAGAGCATGCCTACAAGAGAAACTCAAAGCCATGGACAATGGGGACAATCCATCAGTCTGGGACAGGGAGCTGGGGGATGCGCTAAGAGAGTGGGAGGGAGAGGAAATCAAAGAGATTTTGAAAAATGAACAAAGAGGAGGATAAATGGGAGGGGACCAATTTAGGGACAAAGTGAAGACATGCCTGGAGAAAGGAGAAGAAAGGGAGAATGTGAGCGATGACGAGAGGATACGCAACTCCAATTTTAACCCGATGTATAAGCATTTAGAAAGACCAGACCCTGAGGATGGTTAGTGGAGCCTGAAAGAAGTCACATGGGGGGACAAGATAACCTGGGCCAGGAGAAGATGTGGGAATATTGGACGGACGGGCAACAAGTGTTTTAGGAATACGAAGTGCATACTATGCCGAGAAGCGCAGGAGGACCTAGAGCACATATTGAAATGTGAAGAGGTGAATCGAGGGGCACTCCGGGATGGGTGGGACGAGTGGGACGTACTAGGGAGATCGCAATCGATAATGGAGATACTGAGAGGACCTCCAGTCACAAAACTGTGCAAGTTAGTTAGGGAATGGGAGAAATGGAGGGAGACGGCGGACAGGGAAATAATGCCACCAGCGAGCAGGGATAGGGGAGGCGGGCGACGGGAGTTTTCTGTTTTTAGGAGGAGCACGGGGAGGAAACTCAAGCAAGCTAGCCGTAGGAGTACTCTCTAACAAACCGAACAGACGGCGGGCATAAAAGGTCGCGAATCTCTGGTTTCGGTAGTCTAACATGAAGGCGGGAGGGTGAAGGGCGCGGACAACAGACCACATACTCTCATTCCTTCTTTGCCTTCCCAAGTCCCAAGTCCCTGTTAATTACACTCTTTTTCGGCTTCGTCCCAATGTCATTTGGAGTTTCTTCTCTTTTTCTCTTTTCTTCATAGAGGTAGGAGCCTCTCCTTCCTGTGGCGTTTTCAAGTAGGCCGATGCTGTATGTCGTGGGGTATTTAGAGTTTGAGCTATGTCAAAGGATTAAATAAGAAGAGTTTATATCCCACGTTATTGTTACTTTTAGGGTGAGTACGAGAGTGCTGGTTTAGCGTTAACTGAGGTTTAGCTAACTCGAACTTTGGAGTTTAACTTTGGAATTAACGTTGGATGGTTCGGATCGGTCGCTCAGTTAGCTAAACCTCAGTTAACGCTAAACCAGCACTCTCGTACTCACCCTTAGGCATGTTTCTGTTTTATGGTGACTCTTGTGTTTCTTTTGCAGAATGTTAAAGTAAAATAGGTCTAAAAAAAAATTTTGTAGAACCTTTGTAAACATGTTATACTAAAAACATTGCAATTAAACAGGAGCGCGGGGGACAAAGTGTAAAAGCCCAAAAGGGTATACATGAGGAAATAAATTATTATTATTATGATTATGATTTTTCTATTCCTTGAGCTTGAAAAAGAAATTTGCAGATTAAACTTTTAATATTCGCAATAGAATGGATGAACCTTGTGGCAATAACCATATGTACAGTCATGGAAAATATTATCTAGGGTCTGGGTGTCTTCGCAAATAATAATGAGTATAACCTTGATTATTATTTATTTTATTCTGCATCATGATTGGACTTGTCCCAGCTTACTATTTTACATCATTTTCATCAGATTCTCATCATGCCCCTAGAGATACAGTAGACACTCTTGACAGTTGTGGATAGCGCGATCGAGCACACAATATGTTTGACATACATGAATTATCATTAGTTTATTTTATAGATGAATAATAGTCCAAAAATAATTTAAAAAAAATACATTGTCTCAATGTTAATTGAGTTAATTTACTTTTTCCGGGATTTGAGTAAAGAAATTATGAGTAATTGAGAGGGAGGAGCTAGCCTCGAAAGCAACAATCCACACCGTCGCGTTAATTAATTTCTTTAATTAATAAAATTCAAGATTTAATTTGACTTTTTTTTATCTCTCGCTCGATTACTCTTGATACTAAAACTCATACGCTTATTTATTAGTTAACCATAATTATATGTTCAATATTATCACGAAAATTTGAGTCCCGTTTCTCATTTATCAACGGTCAAAATAAAAATCTTCTCTGTCTTAGTTTTTTTCCTTTTTTTTTCATTCTCTGTTTTCTTTGCAATTGAGTGGTGGGCGCAATACGTCTCATCTATTCTCCCATTAAATTACTCATTCCACAGTGTGAATTTATGCTCAACCGTGGAACAATATGAAAACATTAGACGTCTAGTTAATTTTACTTAATATTTTTTTTAATTTTATTAATTGTTTTATTGAAGACATTAATTAATGCCACTTCATACTAATGTTTTACATAGGCCATTGATTGTAGATCGCGATGTACGAGGTGGTTACGTAGCAATCCGATTGTCCATTTTGTTTAAGTTAATTTCTTTTCTCCCGTTTTTTGCTGACTTTGTTGATTAGTCTGTCGGTTTATTCGCGAAGCCACCCGATACATTGGTCTTAATATTACGTTATTTTACAGTTCGAGCGATTAATATTGTCAATGACGATTCATATAATTTTTAGCATTCATCAAGAGGACTATTCACTAGATTTTTTGGTTTTTGGTGAAAAAAAATTTTGAAAATAAAAAACTTCTTTTCGCGGATTTCTTTGAGAGGAAAAGTTTTTAAAAATTGTTTTATACAGAAATCATTTCATGAATAGTCCTCTTGATGAAACAAGCATAAAACACACTGGGCGCCGATTTTTTCTATGCATCATGAGAACGCACATTATTTTGCAAATATCGTGAGAAAAAATCTTGAGTTAATTATAATTTTTTTCAGTTTTCGTTCGAAAAATAGAGTATGAATAATTTTTTAGTTTAGTTTAGTTGACGAAAGTAAAAGAAAAAAAGAGTCTGTCGTACTTTTTCTTATCCGCTTCCTTTCTGGAATTTGCCAAAAAATTATTCTATAAAAAGTCAATGACTAAAATGTTTTTAGTCTGAGTTTTTCTTATTGATCATGAACATATCATAGATCAATATAACGATCTCCTGACATGACAAACAATACAGTGTCCTAACAATGTTTCTTCCATTTTTATTTTTCCAATACTTATCTATGATTTAATTACGAAAGTATGGAAGCTATCTATTATAGTTGTCGTGCAGTTGGTGGAAATTATAGAAAGAAAATGTTTGTTCTACATAGATTTTTGAAAAATTTACCCAAATTTTCATCATTTTTTTGGAAAACATTATTTTTCGTGTCAATTGTATTCAATGGATGTCAAAATTATCTAATAGAGAGTTCCGCTGGGAAGGATACAATTTTTTTTTGTCATTTTCTTCAACAAAGATATCAGAAGACAACTTTTAGGCGATTAACTTTCTTACAAAAAATATCTTTAGATATTTTTAGTTAAACCCTTTCTTTTCTACTACTTGCAGAAAATCGCAAGAGGAAACGAAAATTATGGAGATGAAAAATGTGTTTTTGTAACGTTTTACGACTAATAACTATACAAAATTCTTTTAAATTTTAATTGAATTTAGAGAATGTCGAAGATATATAATAGATAACCTACTTTACGAAACAGAGGAAACACTGCTTATCGTTTTTTTTATTAGTCATAACACAAATGTCAAGTTTACTATTTCTGGTATGATTATCAACATACAATTTTTTTAGTATGTAACATAATTTTTTTAATAACTTTTCAGGATTTACATATTTGTTATTTACGAAAGAATAAAAAACTCTTAACGTGATGAAAACTTCTATTTTTTTTGCAAATATCCAGATATAAAATGTCAAATTTATATTGACTTTTTGCCATGTATGTTATAAAACATTTTTTGGCCCATTGAAATGTTTTCTCTCGTGGAAATTCGTCGACAGATTCTGTCAAAGTTTAACAGAAAATGTCAAAAAATGTCAAATTCTGACAATGACCGAAATTGTCATAAACGGACAAAGTTTGTCAGATTTGGACAAAATATGACAAAAAATGTCATTTTCGTTTCATACTTGGCCGGATATATGGTCAGAATTTGTCATATTATCTAAGAAAAAAACATGAACTGACATAAAATGACAAAAAAAATAGAATCTGACATACTCTTACAAAAAATGACATGAATGGACATTTTATGACCGAAAATGACATTAAATGTCAAAAAAATGGCAAGCGAACGGTCGGACCGTTTGACATATTATGACAGAGAATGACAAATTCTGTCAAAATTTGTCAGATTATGACAAGTTTTTTTCGGACGAATTCTGACATATTCCCAAAACATCTTCCAAACCGCGATGATTCTCTGTTATTTTATGACATATTTTCTCAGATTCTGACATATTATCCCATATTCTGTCATAATATGTCATTTTCTGTAATAGCATGCCATTGTCTGTTAAATTTTAAACAGAAAAGTTGGTCAGAATATGACATTTATTTACATTTTCCTGTCTGAATTTACCATTTTCTGTCTGAATTTGACAGAATCTGTCGACGAATTTCCACGAGGGTTTGCCCTGAAAAAATTGTTATTTAGTGATTTTCTTAATCATCTTCTTTCCGATATTTTCAAAACAATGTTAATTAAAGAAAATGTGATAAAATTTTCGAAATCGTGATATAATGTTATGATCCCCTGATATGATGAAGAACATGCTTCTCCAACAATATTCGCTCACTTTTCTGTCTTTTTAAACTCATTAACGATTCAATTGCGGAAGAATGAAAGCTATTAATGTCCAAAACACTCCATGCAAATAACGCCCCCTCCGTGGGCGTTCCGGTCAGCAGTAATTTTTCATAATTTTCATTAGCATCCCGAGCTTGATCGTCACTAATGACTGAAAAATCCTCAAACATTATAATTTCATTTTTCATTTATCACTCGTGAATCATCGAAAAATCGCAAGCAACTAATATTTTCTTCCTTCTAACAATTCGAGAAAAAGATAATGTTCACTATTTATCGAATAAATTGCTTAATGACGAATAAATTCATAACAAACTTTCGTGCCTCTGTGTATTTTAAAATTTTCCCCATCTCTCGTGTGTGTCTTAAATCAATGCAAAAAAAGTTTAGTGCACAATAATAATTTCGTGAATAATCTAGGGGCTATATTTGCACTTTTATTATTATTCCCTATTATTCTTCGTTGATATGCTATACTCAGAGTATTTAAATCTAATTTATAATCCCCTGTTTTTATTAATTTTTTTTTCTCACGTGTTTTTTTTTCTAGTACATTATGTATAGCATACACGTTAATATTATTTACAAAATGTGACTTGTTCGTACGCACCTAGTAATTCATTCGAAAGCTCATATTTTTGTAGTTTTAATTGCGCATTAATTGTTAAACTTTTCCATTAATTGTATATGGATCGATACATTTTTCATTATATTCAAACAGTTGTAAAAAATTCTGGCATTCTCGTAATAATTGTTAATGTAGTAATTTCGTTCCAATTATTTGAAGTATAGTCAAGTCGTATATATTAATTAGTTATGAAATTTATAAATGAGCTTTGAAATGCGAATAAAACGAAGCATTAGATATTTTCGGTTTTATTAACTTTTTTGTTTTTCATCCACAAGCATTTTCATAGTTATAATTGAATTAATTGAATAAATAATTGATGCAATTATCCTCCACTTTTCCCAATCATCGTCTAAACAATAGTAATCAGCGCATAATTTTTATACAGAATTTTTCCCCGTTGAGTCTAATAAATTTCATTTGTTTTATAATTATAATTATATATAATTATAGGATTATAGTTAGTATATAATTATATTTATATTTTTTTATGATATAAATTTGATGGCAATAATGCGATGCTTTTGGATATCAATGGCGACTCGAGATAATTATCTACAATATTAGAAGGTGGGTGCTAATGAGGCACCCGCGTATATGATTGTTTCTAGTTTCATTTAATTATCATTCCGTTTAAACATTTTTCACCTTTAAACTTTAATGCTAGTGTTGACCATTTTCCATTTATTACAGGTATTCAACTAGGTTTTCCATGTAACAGATATCATTAATTGACTTATATGTTATAATACATGTGTTGGGTATCATTAGATCACTGTTGATAAGATTGATTTTTTTTTTGACAAATATCGATTTTGCACTTGAGAACTAGTCTTTGAAGAGACAATAAAAACAAACATTTTTTTGGAAATGAAAGGAAGAACCTTCAAATAAGTGGAGATATTAGTTGTTCATCTTATAGACAGAAAATAAGAATCTAGTATATGTGAAGAATTTGATATGGAAATCTTGGGGAAAAATGAGAAAAACCAGAAAATTATATTACATTTTTAATTGAAATATCCGATCGAAAATATTCTCCAGAAAAGCTCAATAAAAACATATTATTCTGTTGAATAATTTTCCATTTTTGAAGTCTCAAATGTTTTATTCTTTTTCATCATAAAACTCGAAAAAAAACCTATCAAGTTTGAACCGAGCATTCTATAGGATTCATTAGGGTCTTTCATTGAATTTGTTCGTGTATAAAATTACGATAAAATTTCTCTTTTTAAGATATTTAAACAATATTTATATCGAAAAAAGAATGATAAAATCAAAAAAAAATTAATGAATCTTGACAATTTTGTTATTCTTAGACAAACCGAATGATGTGCGTTTAAGGAAATGCCGAGAGAATAAATAATATTAAGAAATGATTGAAAATACAAGATGAGAACATTGCCATGTCAGCCGAAGGAGGTATCGAATCAAAATAGGGGTTCATGCCCATTAATTTTCTGGCAGTTTTAAGCACTTCCTAAAATTACTTATCCTTTTCACACGATCCCAAATTTTCCGAATTATCCTTCCGATTTTTCAATCTTCTTCTTCCCTTAAATATATAGTTTTTCTGTTACGCCCCAAATGTAAATTAGTGTCAATTAATAATTTAGCATTTCTTCCACAAAAATGTTTCTTTTTATTCTTATTTAATGAGTACATTCCGAGAAATTAGGGGAGAGACATTAATTGAGTGAAATTTCATTGTGTGAAATTCCTAAAAAGGAGCTATATTTACAAAATATTTGGATACTTCCCAGAAGTGATAGAAATGTTAATTTCGCGGCGATATTAACGGACTTAGCAATTTAAATAATTTCAATGAAGATTCGTTATCATCAATACTCTAACGATACCATGAATTTAATATTCCTCCCACCGCCCCTAAACGTGCCTACACCTACTTAACTGCGTTAATTCAATAACGATAAATTCAAATTCTCTAAATTCGCTTTTGTTTTTCATGCAAATGCGTTACTATTAACTGTAATCAAATCAAGCTTTCGGTTGTTCTTTTAAATCTGTTCATTAAATTCTAATGGATTCGAGGCATCACCAGAGGATTTTCCGTAATTCCAAGGGAATAATTTATATAATTAATTCATTTGAATTTTATATTTTTTCTGCTGCATTCAATGGAAATTTTATGACATTTTTTAATTTAAATGACTTTTAGGATTTGCTAATGGTATTTCCTTGAAATTACAAGCATTCTTTGCGATGCTCGTGTGCTTTCACTCTACCAGGCAGTAAAGTTTATCAGGCTCTCATCTAATTTTATATGAAAAAATTAAGATGCTCTCTGGAAATATTCTTGCAGATTACTTATTTAAACGATTAAACAAAGGGGTAAGAGATTGTAAAATTGGCGGAAGACTCAGAGGCGTCTTGAGAAGATGAAGGGCAATTAACGCATTTTTTTGCTCATTGTGGAATGGAAGAAAAATTTCATTTCAATCTTTCTGGTATTTTTTTAATTAAAAGAATGTTGAAAAATATGTGATAAAAATGTGTTCTTCTTCAAGGTTTGCACATCAAATCGAATAATATTATTTTTCGATAATAATTGTAACATTTCAGTTTTTAAAATGTTCATTCTTAAAATTCTTCCTTCAGCTAAAAAAATATCGTCATTGCCAACTTGCCTTAACAATAGTAATTCATGGAAAATTCTATACCAAAACAACCATCATTACTAAATGAATTTCATTTTTCAATTGTTTATTCAGATGGTGAATTAGAAGAAAAGAAAATGGTATTTCTAAAGTTGCAAAATTTTGAAAAAACTAAGAGTATCCTTTATACCCACTAGCTAGTTTACAAAATAGAGTTTGTAAATTTTATAAAAATTCTTTATTTATACGAGTGACGAGAGTATGGAATCTCGAATTAGGTATATTCAATGTTGCATAAGAAAATAAATAAAAGTAGTTGAGTTGGCATTTAATCTTCCACATACGGTTTGTTTTTAACATTTTGTTCCACGTGAAAAACGTTCAGATTGTGTTGATTCACTCGTGATGTAGCTGCGCATCCCACAGCGCAGTCAGCTCATGCGTATTAACTTGACTGTTTAAGAATTGCAAGCAAGACTCATCTTTCTGAAAATGTACTAAACCTAACAAAAAAAAAATAGAAGTTTATTTTTTGTTAAATATTGTAGAATCAGAAAATCACGACCTATTATCTCGTAAATTCAGGTTAAATTATATAAAACAAGATTTTCCTTCCATCAATTAACAAAGCAGAGAATCGACGAAATTCTTCATAGATGATGAAAATAATTCCCTGACAGTAATGGCCTTGAGGACGCTACGATCAGCTGTCATCAGGTGTCTCCTGATACTCCTCACTCTCACGATGAACAAGAACATGAACAACAGTCGCCTCAGATTGTTGTCTCAGTAATGGAGGTCGTCCCGAGGGTATTGTATTTTCAGGACTGGGTTCGGTCACTAGTATACTGACGTCAGTGCGATCAGGTATCCTCAGAGGAGCTGGTTCGTTCGCCAGAGGACTTGGAACTGCTGATCTTCGTCTTAGGCTGCTGCACCGTCTCGTGAATGCGTCTTTAATGTCACGTTGGAGAATATTCAGGGAGAGGGCAGTGCCACTGGGCCTCATCGAGCCACGTTTTGATGTCGGAGGACTTAGGGCGTCGTCGTCTGGGTATGATTCCACCGCATCCTGACGACCCAGTGTCGCTCCCGATGATCTGGAAATTTTTGTTGTATGTGAATGCGTTAAAAAATGACTTTCCTTGATGTTTCCAGAGGCTTTTATTCCGTTTACATCAAATATTCATCAAAAGTTACGATAACTCTCCAAAGATTACCTATAACGCTCTGAAATCATCTAAATATTGTTATTCAGTACTAAATTATTCCATTATGTTAGTTTCTATTTTTCGCCTCACTACCAAAGTTATTATTTTGACACTATCGCACAGTAGAGAAGAAGCTGTATAACTATCTACGAAATAAGGAACTTTTGGTGATAATAATTATGAATACATTCACAAATGATTCATGAAGTATTCAAAAAATAAGGGAATAAAAAGAAACAATAGCTAGAATTCTTATATTTAGCCACTAAATTAATGTAATACCTACTGAACCCGTAATTACTTGCAGCCATGAGAGAAGCACTTTACAATAAAAAATATCGATTTATGAATAGATATTAGAGGTTTATAAATTTTATATGAAAAATCAATTTTCTCTTCACAAACTATTTAAATTTGGGAATGAATTTCAAATTTTCTGAGTAGAAAAATTTGTAATCTACTATAAACAATTAATAATTCCACGTAAAACAATTATCTACCAGAAATAATTTATCAAATAAATTAAATTTCGTAATTTTTTATTAATTTACTCGTTAAGAATACACCATCTAAGAGGTTGTAACGTTCATAAGCATCATGCGCTCACTTTAAGTGGAAAAAATCGTGCAAGTAGTTACGGGTCGCCACAGACGCCGTTGCCTTCTCTACCAACGACTGAATATAACATTATCAATAATTATAACAGTAAACTTCATAACAACTCTCGTTCCTTCTCAAATTTTCGTTGAATCTGTTTACCTAGTCACTTAACTGCCTTGAGTGTTTGACATTTGTAAATGAAAGAAAGTGGACAATTTATTTAATTTTCATTCACAATAAATAATTTAAAGAATTCGTCAATTATGATTCATGATTAATTCAGTAGTGGTCGAACAAATCAAATGAAACTGAGCGCAGATACTGCTGATGTAATTGAGTTTTTTTTTAAAACTAGATACGCACGTTACGCGCGCGTTGAATTACATTTTTTAACTGATTTTTAAACTGATTTATGCTCAAAATGCATATACATACCTTCTATATATATATACTATATATATATATATATC
>JAPYZM010004702.1:0-14600 GCA_030522845.1 Psyttalia concolor
GAAATAGTATATTTCGTAACTAGTGAAAAAAAATGGTTTTTGGCGAGTGGGACGTTTATATCACGAGCCGAAGGCGAGTCATATAATCCCACTCGCCAAAAACCATTTTTTTTCACTAGTTACGAAATATACTATTTCCGGCCCTCATGGATTAGTAACGGATAATTATCATGAATTTTATGATGATTATGATAAATCCTAAAAAATAATTGAATTATTTTCTTTACAAAATATGCCAATGGAATAAATTCTAGATGAACATATAATTCTATGAAGTTTTTCTATAAAATTGTTTTTATCAAACTGTATTAGCTACTGACACTTCAATTGACCCTTGATTTTATCGATTTGATGACCTTTTTAACAAACTTTTTTTTAACCCACTGATTTCATCTCGAACAAAACTTGGAAAAGTAATTTTTGAAAAACTGCGCTTCGCAAAATTCGTTGTACGACAGATGTCTCTCGTACCGACAGATCCTGTGAGAATCCGCCCATCAATAAGCGGAAATGCACACATAGGTGCGCGCGCTGACGCACTGCTTCACTCAGTCGTTCGCGTCCTTTTCCGGTTCACTCGTTGGAGTGGCTGTGTCTTATTTAGTTTTAGCTCTAACATCATCCATCTCCATCTTCCAAAATGAAGATCTATAAGGATATTTTCACTGGTAAGTACCATTTCACACGTTTCTACACGATTTTTTCAAGAATATTTTTGTTCTTCGTTCTTTCGGAAGTGTTATATGAGAACATAAAAAAATGAGATTGTCAATGACACAGTGACATTATTCTCCTTCTCTCCTGTCAAAACCCATTGAGGTCTCAAGTTTCATGACGACTCTGAATCTATTGACTTTGTACCACATTTTTATGAATGGAGGACGATTGTGATATGGATAGAGTTTGTCTTTAGAAAATAGGATGACGACCATAACCTATCCATATGGCACTCTGTTGATGCCCACATTTGAGGGAATTCACTTAATTTTTTATTCGAATTTCAGGTGATGAGATGTTCTCAGACACCTACAAGATTAAATTGGTCGACGACGTGTTGTACGAAGTCTACGGAAAGGTAAGCATATATGGATTATTATGAGCAGTTTTTAGGTTTGAGTAATTATAATCCCTCGATGGACTTTCTTCGCATGCGTTGAGTGGCTTACATGATCTGCAATTATTTTTATCATTAGTGGGCAGAATGCGCTTGGACATCAAATTCATTCTCAGTAAATGGCTGAAAATTCATTGGAGATTGGTATTGCAACATTTTTATTTAGATCTTTTAGAGTTTTTTTTTGCCAAGATTTTGAAACAATTCATCAAGTCTATTTCATTGGAGTAGTTATTTAAGCGTCGAATTATTATATATTCCTTGAGAATAGAAATTTCAGTATAAAAATTGTAAGTTAATTGACAAGAGGGGGGAGTTCAAGCCTTAGAGGCTATTAGTCATGAAAAATTAACCCAATCAGCACATAAGAATTTTACGAAGGAAATGCATGAAAAATTATATTCCTACTTTCAAATATTTGGAACATTGAACAATTTCTTTTCTGTCTAGACGTCCATCAATGAATGGTTGAACTTCTTTAAAAACTCAACTCGCTGAAATTCTACTCTTGTTTAACCTCAAAATTTTGCAATTTTCACTTCTAGAAATTACATTTGTACATTATAATTGTTCGTGAACGAGGACTAAATTTTTTTTTATACAATTTTGTTTTCTCAATTTCATAAAATATACGGAGCTTTGACCAGGCGACGAACTTGAGCTACTGACAGTAGCTCAAAAGTTGCACGCTATTTGAAGTTCCCTAAATACAATAAAATAATTTAAACAAAATGATTTTCGAAAATCTAATTGTTTTTTTGCCGAATTTAATGAAATCGATAAATTTTGCGACCTCTATCAGACAACGATCAACCATTTCTAAGCCATTTCCAATTATTTATTTATGAGGAGGATTGTTATAAAAAGAAGTACTCGCATATTGCAAAATTAAAAGTGATTCGGACAATGATCTTAAAATGCGATTTTTTAACATTTTTTTTTGCCCCATAATTTAATTGTAAAATTTGAAGACTGAAAATATTTATAGTGCAGTCGGGAAAAATTCGGTCGATTGTAAGAATTATCCGATTATTTTTCAGTATTTCTACATTATTAATCAATTATTTAATTATCTCAGTTGGTGACTCGTAAATCTGGAGAGATTCAAATCGATGGTTTTAACCCCTCAGCTGAAGAAGCTGACGAAGGTACAGAGGAAGGAGTCGAATCTGGTGTCGATGTTGTATTGAACCACAGATTGGCAGAAACTTATGCCTTCGGAGACAAGAAATCTTATACTCTCTATCTTAAGGACTTCATGAAGAAGTAAGTGAAAATATTAGCAAAATCATTGATCCTTCAGCTTCAATATTTCATTCTCGAATTGCTTCTGGTTCTGGACTATGAATTTCTTTTTTGATTTTTATTGCAACTATTTCGTAATTTTTCAGATTGGTAGCTAAATTGGAGGAAAAATCACCAGATCAGGTCGATGTCTTCAAAACTAACATGAACAAAGTAATGAAGGACATCCTCGGGAGATTTAAGGAACTCCAGTTCTTCACCGGTGAATCAATGGACATCGATGGACTCGTTGGTCTCATGGAGTACCGTGAAATCGATGGCGTATCAACTCCTGTACTCATGTTCTTCAAACACGGTCTCGAGGAGGAGAAATTCTAAACTAAACAATAATTCATTAGATATTCAACAAATTATTGGATAACGAAATAAAAATTTTGTAAGTTTACGAGTTGCATCTAATTTAATTGTACATGTCATCTGATGAGGACGTCAGGAATTTGGCGTTTTCACTGCATAGACGTGTGATATAAAATTGGTGATGAGATTCCCGGGCTGATTGTCTGGTCAGACCGTCTAGATTAACCGAACATTCCATAGACATGTACAAGAAAATATCTTGTTAATTTTTATTGGACTATTAATTATTGGAAAATCTGAGCTAAAAAAATATCTTTCCATCGGAAATTTCATGGGTCACAACAAAAACCTGACGATATTTCTTTCCAAATCCAAAAGTTTTTTCTCAATATAAAATGTTCAAGAAAGTAGAAAATTAAACAAATTTGTGATCAAGATTTTCTTAGATTTACAAAATTGTTTGTTATTTTAATTTGTTAATTATTTCGGGGTGAAAATCTCACAAAGTCTGAATATACATTTCTCTAAATGCAGTCGATCTCTATTAAAATGGAGTTGAATTTTCAAGTGTTAATGGTTTCAATTTTTTGTAATTTTCAGATAAATCCGGAATCAAGACTGTAACTTAGCTTCCCGCGTCCCGGGGATAATCAGTGTCCAACAAACTCACGCAATTTAATTTATAGCCCAATGATTATTCATGATTTTCTAACTTTCTTTTTAATCACTATGAGAATGTACATAAAAATTTAGTCAATTCTCCCATGATGAATGTAACAAACGAATTGTCCAATACTGGAGATACTTCCCCGATTATTTATTATTTTTGAATACTTTAAATGAGAAGATGGAGATAATTATGAACAAGAACCCGATATTGAAAATCTACAATATGGAGTGAAATAAAATTGTTTTCGTGAACCCAATTGACCCATTGCAATCAATAAAACGTGTTTTCATAAGTGACAAATGGCTGTCTTTTGCTTCATACCTTCCCTCCTTAACTATAAGAGAGTAAATCATGAGACTCGAATAATTCTCTTGGTAGTTTTTTATTTAAACGCATTATCCACAGAACACTGTATTCTTTCTAAATGATTAAAGAGGTACATTGGATATTTGTTATTTCCAAAATCATCAATTTTCACGTAAAAAAGAAGGGTTATCCTTGAAAATAGGACGGTAACTGCAATGACAATGATTCACAATGTATTCCGTTCAATTTTGTTCTCATTAAGACTTGGGGAGGGTTCAAAAAAGGACCAAAAAGGACGCACATTTAAGCTCCATAGTTTCTCATCTGGTGAATTCCGAGACTCGAAAGTTACCACTGCTAAATCATTCGTATCATGAGAGTGTCATCTGACAGGTTGAGGATGATCTGGGGAGGATAAATAATTGAAGAAAAATTTGCTAAATACGAGATAGGTGAGCCCCGGACCCCGTGGGACTTCCAAGATGATAATCCATTCATATTTCCTTGGAAAATTAGAAGTGGAATTATGCCGATTCTCTTCCTACCTAATCTGAAATCCCATCCAGTGATTTCCTGTGACATCACAAGATGTGGAACTCTAATAAATATGTCAACCACTGGGTCCTTTCAACCACTAAAAAATTATTTCTCCTCAGATCAACTTGTTATATAACACTCTCGTTGTACTGATAATTTGGTGCTGGGACTTTTGAGACTCGACATTGACCAAACCAAAAGAATTCGCAGAGCTTCAGGCCCAGGTGTCAGGTAATAGTTCGTTACCTCGAAACCGGTGTGATCAATTAGAAGCAAAATCGTTATTAAATCGCAAGAAAAGCACATTTCCGACTTGGGTGCCTGATTTCTGCAGGTCGTAAATTAGGTCTGCTGACTATTTGATCATTATTTCACAATTAGTTTGTTATGGCGACTTCAAAGTGACAAATTATTACACCCGGGCCTTATATATTCTCGTTGTCGGTCGTTTTTGTCACCTTCTACCATCGTAATTCGATAAATTAATAGTTTTTTCGCAATTGAACCTTCATCAAAACATATTTGTACTAGTGAGTAATATTTCCAAGTGAATAATGCCAATTCATGATTGATCAAAGGTTTAAATTATCCTAAAACAAATCTAGTCCTCGATTCGTTGACCAAATATTAATTACCGTTGGACTAGCGAATTCATTGATTTGAGCATTAATAAAAAACATTTTCCTTTACAATACTTTACAGAATTAAACATCACCTCTATTCATTACTTCAATGTAATATTACAGACGATAGTATTATCGATGAATATCACGTGGAGAAAACATCACAATGTAAAACATTATAAATTCAAAATATCGTACGATAAAATATTGTTACAACTGATTATAAACGTTTGTTTTTTAGTGCATATCTCATGTTTCTCTACTATTATTCGAAATTTCGTATTCGGAGAAAGTTGATATCTGATAACTTTGATGTTTTATCCTGTGATAACTCGCCCTGTAACATCTAGAGGTGCAATTAAAATGAAAGCAATTACTGGATTTTCTCGTTACTGTATCATGTAATTATGGTCTTAATCTACTGCAAGTGATCGTCAGGATTTCCACTAATTCTCCCTCACTATGCTTAAGTTAATATATATCTCGATTTTATTCTTACATAGTTTTTTTTCAACATTCAAATATAATTCACTATGAAAATTTTCACAGGTAGCACTCACGCCCTTGCTTCCCTAGTCTGGCAAAATAATTTCTTCCCTTGTAGTTTGTTTTTTTTTTTTATTATTCTTTGTTGGATACCAAAACTATTGACTCTCACGTACGTCGAGGTAATTTCGGTTCAGGTTCCTTCCTCCACTTTTTATTTATCCATTTGTCAGTGACATCACGAGAAAAATATTACGAGCGTTATATATTCTATTTTATTTCCATTATAGATTTATTTTCTTCTTTAGTTAATTCTTTCGATTGTGATTATTGGTAATGCACTGGTGGGCATCAGGTCTCGATCAATGAGAAAATTTTTAAAAAATCAAATGACAATAAAACAATGCTTTCGATTGTTACAAAATAATTAAAATGAAACATATTATAATTTACAATATGATCTTGTGTTCTGTATAATTGTGGGTTTTTCGCTGCGATAGGCATCAACATTAAAAAACTCTAATCAAGTGTAATAACAATAACCAACAACTAACGATCCCCTACGCATTCACGCAAAAATAGAAATATCGATTCGATAATTGTATCGTTAATAGTTAATCGTAAGTAGGTAATTTATTACTGTTTTTAATCGATGAGATTGATGGCAACAGCTGAGTAAATGAAGCTCTTTCATCTCAATTACAATTTCTTCAATAATAGATACTTAATTACTGTAAATAAGTAAATACTCATGCTCTCTTGTTTTTCGGAAAATCTTGGCGACAAGATTTACTTACTATCAATAATTCATTCATTTTTTACTGTAACTTCCTCAGCTGTCGCCCAACTTTAGACGAACAATTTGTCAATAACAAGAGTCAAAGAGTCTACATTGTTGTTTAGATTTTATCGTTAATTGCCTATTTTCTCTACGCAATTCTTAATTTTCTAGAACAAAAGTACATTTATATTTTCTCGCAGTGTTTATGTGATTCAACGTCGATTAAATCGTTTTATGATTTTTTTGAAAATGCAAGACTTTCAGTTTTACAGTTATCGATTAATTAGCTGCAATCAACATATGAAACAATCCGAAAATTTCTGTAGAATATATGTTTTTTAAGGTGATGGGGTCGACAAACCTCAAAAGAGTATTTGGAAGAATTTTCATTTGCTTTTGGAAATAATTTAACAAACATTGAGGGGATTTTCAAACCCTGTCAAACGAAAAAGTGAGTCTTTAACATGATTGCTAAATAATAATTCGCTAGTCCCGATTTCTTATAATATCAAAATTTTTGTACAAAGTGCTAAAAGACTGACATTTCTGTAGATCAGATCTGGCAAATAATTTGCCGGAGTTCTTCGCATTATTTTTGTTTAAAATCATTACGGGACTTGAAATTTGTATTACTATTTATGGACATTCTCTAGTTATCAATCGGCCGATTTTTAATGAATACTCAAAATTTCCACAGAGAATCCTAAAAGGAAACTGTCGTCCTAGAAATCATTACTAAAAGTCACGTACGAAAAAGTCCCATAGGGTTTTCCGGATCGGATTTCCTATAGAATTTCCAGTCAGGTTTTTCTAAAGGTTTGAAAAAATCTTTTCCTGAACTTATCAACCCCTGTAGACCTATTGTTCCTATTATTCTGATGGCTGCAGCGAAACGTCTAATAGGCGATTAAAATTTTTAGATAGAAACTTATGGAAATGGAATCCTATAGATAGAATAGCCCGATAAAAGTGTTAAATTTCCTGAATATTATCAAGAATTTTGTGTTTGTTTTTTTTTTTTGAAAATTAAAAAAATCAAAATTAATAAAACTTTTATACTAAAATTTAACTATTGAATTTTTATAAATTACATCCCACAAATATTGAAAATCATTACAAATATGAGGAATCTATCGCCATATTTTCTACAGAAATTCTTTCATACGTAACGATAAGAGTCATTACACTTCAATCGAAATTTCTTCATCGCCTTTCAATCCTCCTAATATACAAAAGAAGAAAAAACAAGTATTCAATAAATTATCGTAATTTACACATTAAATTTCTTTAGTGGGCAATTGTACGTATATGGGTATACCCATGTATGTAACGACCTAAGAAACAATCTCCCCCTGAAAAAATCAAACAAAAAGCTGCACGTGGAATGTAACAAAAAAAATCCATAAATATCCCAAAATATACAATTCAAAAATGTATAACGTTTCGAAAAAAAATTTCTTCCCAATAAACGATCGAATTAATAAATTTTGCAGCAGTCCCGACTCTATACTCCTCGTTCATTCTCCACTTTATCTCCTCAATTTCTTTTTTTTTTACTCGTTGGACATAAATAACAAAAAATAGTGGATAAAATCTATCAATAAGTATCCCTGTTTGAAAAAAATACCCTCGTAAAATCTTCCCCTCAGGTGCGTTAATCAGAAATAATTCATCATTACTCTAAAAAGATAATTGTCTGCTGTTGTTTGTAAATTACAAGTCGGTGTGCCCCAATACGCGGCACACCTCCATTTCCTAAGGGTCAGCTGGACTCTCCAGGACTTCCATGAGAAATGAATCGATGGGTACATCGCCAATTAGTCTGAAGAAGAACAAGTGTTCGAGGCATTTGAGACCGATTGAACGCAGCGAGGGGAGACGAAGTAGGAGTTTGGCAAAACGCCCGGGCTCATTGGGTTTCGTGATCCTGACGTAGTCCTCAAGAGCTGAGTAGACTTTTTCCCGGAGTAGTTCTACTTCTCGGGCTGCTTTCAATCCATGTACCTCGGAATTGAATAGAATAATGGCTCTGAGGCAACCCAGCTCAGTTTTGTCGACCTTCATTTCTCGCATTTTTGTCACAAGCTCGGAAAGGACTCGGTCGAATATCTTCTCGAGGCCAACTTGTTCGGCTGAATTTCTGTGGACGATGATGCCTGTGGCCAGAACAATCACATCAGAGACGTCCATTGAACGATGGGAAAAGGACGCTATCAGCAGCTCATTCCAGCCTGCTCGTAGCAGTAGTACCTGGTCCTCCAGGGGAAGTGATGTAAAGTGAGGAATGTGTTTCGCCCATTCCACTAGCTGGAAAAGCTGCTTATTCGTGGCGTTGCAAATACTGGAGAGGGCGTTCTGGAAGGAGAAAATTTTGGGTATAAACTTGAAAACTTTAAGAAGGATGATTAAACTCCGGGTGTACCTCCAGCCGAACAAATGCGTCTATTTGGAAACTCATTTTTTGCAATGAGTAGATCTCCGATAACTATAAATATATATTTGAAAAAAACTAGAGAAAATTTGAGAAATTACGAGAGAAAATTAAATATTGAGAAATAAGGGAGTAGAGGGTGAACTAAAAAATTGTGTAATTTCCATGGCAAATGACGTACAATCGGCGTCAACATTAATTTAAAAGAGGCTTTTTGATCAAATTTTACAAAAATGTCTGCTTTTTTTAAGCTTTCTTTGATACTGGAATAAAGAGCACTCGCGACAAAAAACTTGATGCGAAATTGTGATGCTTATCATCTGTCACTTCAAGTGGTCCGTGATCTCAATTGTTCTTCCCAATAATTTAACAGTTTTTTTCATCACGCTGTGTCGGAAAAGTACGTTCTTGATTCGTTGAGACGAAATAGTACAATTTGACACTAGGCCGTGAAGAACTTTTCTGGCGAATATGAAGTTACAGGACGAGCCGAAGGCGAGTTCTGTAATCATATGAGGCAGAAAAGTTCTTCACGTCAAACAATATTTTTCGTCACGACGTCTGTGGCTTGTATATTATATTATACGACTTGTTACCCAATATACTATTATATTTCTCGAAAATGCTCATTGAAAATGTTCCTAATTTTCTGTAGTTTTTTTTTAATATATATTTATTATTCTTGGAGGTCTATTTATTACAGAAAATGAGTTTCCAAGTAAATGCTTTGTAGATAAAAAATTCAAAACAAAACAATCTAGATGACGTTCGGTGGAAGGTACACCCGCGTCTTAAATGCGATCGAGGTAAGCTTTTTTGAGAATATCTTGTCGAAAAATCAATGCCTACGCAGAATCTCCTACTGGAAATTGGCATTGACCTTTCCCAAACTTTTGTAAATCTGAAAATGACTACGGAAAGTTATGTTTCGTTGGCTTCTTATTCAACACCCCGAATATGATTATTTTTCTGTTTTTGTTTAAATCGTCGGAGCATTGTTAATTTATTTATTCATTCATATTTACTTATTCACAGAGAGAACAGAACTCGCGAAAGGAGAAACTTTGGCAACATCAGAAAAATAAATTGAATTGAATAATTTTTCAAGGACGATTTCATCGTAATTGTTCACCGGTGAAGCTTACAGAGTGGAAAAGTTAAATTTGGTTACTACCTACCCACTAAAAATTATTTAAACGTGTGGATAATTTTTGTTGAAGACGTCGTACTTTACTGTTCGGTTAATTAATTTTTTCCCGAAGGATCAAAACCCAATAGGATTAGTGAACGGAATGACAATTTACACTGAAAATTGCTCTCTATGCAACGATTTGTTCTTTTCCTTATAATTTGATAATTCGAAACTTATACGTATATGGAAACATGCAGGAAGTTTTTCAATTTTTCTGAGAAATCCGCAATGTAAAAATTCAATTGCATTGACAAGAGGAAACCCAGCCACTCAAACTCTTTCAACTTGGAAACTACATTTCTTATAATTGAGAGTCTGTTAGTGAGTTTCCAAGGAAAAAAAACTAAAGATTCCGGTTTTTATGCTTAAATTTTCATGGGAGGCGGTGCCGTTATAGAATAAGTATGAATAATGCATGCCAATTGCTCAGACAATATCGAGAATTCCAATTGAGTGATTGAATTTAAATTTTGAATTAAACGATCAAGGACGAAATACATTGAACTTTAGAACTTATTTTCTCGATGAAATGTTTTCATCAACGCGGAAAATTAGTCATCAAATGTCACGAGAAAACCTGATTCATCCTGTGGAAAACTGCATTGGAATATCAAACACAAATATATTATTAATAGAATGCATGAATTTTAGTGATGTTGATAATGATGATGCAACTCACATCATAATTCCCTTGATGCTCCATTTTACACTCCACCCTCTTCTCAGCCTCTAGAATTCTCTCGACAGACATATCAGAATGCAAACTACTGGTGCTCTCAACTTCACTCTGATCTCGTTCTTTTGTACGTTGTCTCTCCTCCTGTACAGCTTCCCGTTTCATTCCCATGGCTAGACACTTCTGATAACGACAGTATTGACAGCGATTCCTCTGTCTCTTATCGATAATACAGGATTTTTCCTCACGACAGGCATACGAGAGGTCCTTCCTAACTGTTCGCTTGAAGAAACCCTTGCAGCCCTCGCAACTGCAACAGTCAATTTTATTTAGTATTTTTTTTTTCATGAGTTTCATACAGATGCAGACATGTTATTTAAACATCCGAAAATAACGGGATTTTCTTTTTAATTTCATTCTGAGGATTTTGGATGAAATCCAGGGGAAAAAGTTCTTGGTAAAATGCATGGGTTTAAGATGTTGAAGATTTATTTTTGTAACCACTGGAAGTTTAACGGTTTTTCATGCTGATGTTTGGCATTCATCCACTGCTTTCTCTTTCACGTCAATTTCCGGTCTCATTTTCATCATGTTAACGTCAATTTATAAATTCACCAAAATGAATTTCATGAGGTGATGTCTCGAGACAAAATTTATCTTATGGTATTTAAATCCCAGCGGATTTTCATTTCAATATCAATACGTCTGGGATTTGAGCGATGAATAGAAGACATGCACAATATCATGACATTCAACTTGGCTATTTGGGGTGACAGTGTGAAATGAATTCTTATAAGGATGAGGCGAATGCATGACAAGTGAATAAATGAATGATTCATAATATTTATGTTCGAGTTTATTTACTTGAATTGTTAAATTAATAGCGAGGATTATTATTTCAATGACAGTTCAATTAAACTCAAATTCAGGAGATTTAGTTTAAGATGGGGATATTTTTTTACGTCAATTGAGGCAATATCGCGATAAGATACAATTGCTTTTGCTCTCCCATCACATTTCTTTGCGATGAAAAAACAATTGTTTTTCAATGGAACCGTACTTATTTGTCTCAAACAATTTAGCCACGGAGTCCCCATCAGATGGGTCATTTCTTGTTCCATTCACAGATTTTCGAGAAAAGTTCAAGAAGGACTCACTCGATCGGTCTTTTGAATCATGCATCGAAGATGGGGAAAATAAAGGTAAAAATTACTTCGATAACTACTATCGCAAGAAAAGAAAACCCTGGTACAGCAATTTGAAATATTCCCGACGCCTGATTTCATGGGTTAATAGAGCGCGTGCTAATCACTATCATCTGGCTTCTTCCCTCAAACGAAAGGGTTTTATACAAAGTGGTACTTGCAGATGCAATCACCCGGACGAAGATTTGAATCACGTTCTATGGTTCTAGTCCTAGGATACTTCCCATCCTACGAAATTCAATTTTTTTAAAAATATCTAAAGAAAGAATGTATCGAAATCATAGACCAATTCCCAAAAAAATGTGATTTAAATGTATAATCAACCGACATACTAATTCAGTTTTCTCACTAAGAGAAAAGGAAAACTATATACACACATTGTATTTATATCTACTCTTGTAAAATATGTATATGTATATTTTAATAAAAAAAATTAAAAAAAAACAATTTATAACTTGACAATTGTCAAGGAAATATCATCTCATACTGGAAAGATAAAAACTTTCCTCAAGACTATTTGTACTGATTTCAAAGACAAAGATAATTTATTCATAACAACAACCTGTTTACTCAAATTAAATCTAGTTGAATGAATTTTAGTGAGAATAATTTTTATGAAAAACCCTGCAATCTGAAATCCAAAATGTTCTAATGTAAAAACAATTAGACTTGGTTCAATGAACTCTTCTATTGTATTTCAATGACTTCCCATTTTTCGGACACATACAAATTGTATTGACGTGAGCTTTCTTTTCGCAGAGCTAGATATTATTCCCCTTTTCCCTTGCTGAGTCCTGAGTTTCTTCATAAGAGTAAAACATACTTCGCCAGAAAATAAAAGATAGCGGAAAAAGTAAAAGACAGGCTGGCGGATGGGTCGTCCACAAAACCGTTATAGTGCTAGGAGTGAAAAATAATAACAATAAAAAAAAACTCCTGAAAAAATATTTTGCCGTACTGCTTCTAGGGCTTTCTCGTCCGGGAATTGGTATTACATACTTCCCAAACTCGAAAACTCTAAAATCACTACGGCAAAATATTATGCTGGACGGGAACTTATGGGGTTTTTTGCTCGCGTGGTTGGCCACCTCGCCTTCGGCTCGGTTTGCCAAACGCCACGCGAGCAAAAAACCCCATAACGCCAGCCCGGAAATGTACTATTTCTCTTAGTATGAATTACAATGACAATTAGAAAATAAAATTCCTTAAATCACCATCTTTTTCTGGAGTTGACGGAAAATTCTGAATTTTTCATGCATTAAAGAAAAAAGACTAGTGATAGGAATTAAACTATTGGCATAAATGAGTTTAATTTGTTTAATTGCTCAGAAGTTAATGAGTGGCTTTCCAAATAATGGAAACTGATTGATTCGTCCTTTCTTCGTCACCATCTCCATTATCGAGAGAAGATGAAAGTGAAATTGTCGAGGGAATTTTGGATGCATTAGTACATTCACGAGTGATTCCCCCGGTATTCCTTTGAAGTTTTTTAAAACTCCGTGGCACTGGAATACGTCATAAACTCATGAATTATCCCACCAAGGTATTCATAAACGTATAGAGATTCAACTGTGACAAGAAGTCTGTGATTAATTCACATGTACTCATTTCTCCGGTCGTATAAACACGAGAATAATGTTTTTATATGAAAATTCATGCTGACTGATCATAGAAGAAAAAGGCGCCATACGGATTCTCAGTAAACGGGCGTGGATTGCTCAATTAGATGGCATTGGAGCGGAGTAACTCAGGAGACCAACACTGCCTTCTGGCTTCTCATGTTTGTAGGAACTACGGGTGGGTAGACTCATAAACATGACTCTCAGCAAGTCCAAGGTTATCCTATGCCTTCGATATAAAATGTGCAATTCGAGGTGGAGGAATTTTTTCATTTCCAGACAGGATCTCGTGTTTTCTCATAACACGAAATGTGCAGCCGTGATCATTACACGCGTGAAAATTACACGTTATTATGGCACGTCATATTGTCGTGTGAATGTTTTTTTTTTCAAGTTTTTATTTTTATAATTTCAATGTTGAAGGAATCTACGGGGTAACTCAGCAATCTTCATCATTAAAGTTGACTCGAAACAATAGAATTGTACGATGATTCTTATTTTTGGAGAAGAGATGAAGGAGAATAATATTAAACCTGTTACTGCTCGTGACCGCGATAAATTAGCTGCGAATTCTCATAAATTTGTGAGGATAATTAGTAAAATTTTAATATAGTTGGGGACACGAATAAATAAAAAGTAAATGAATAAATAAAGAAAAAAACGAAAAAAAATAATGGAGAATTTATATGCATTTTTTAGCGATATCTGTAGTGGCGGAGTCATTGCAATGAAGAAAAAGCGGTTTTTAAAATTATGTCTTTACTTTTATGAAGGGATTTAGGCGTCAGAAATTGGTGACAAAATAGTATCTTGCTCTGGGACAAGAAACTTTTTATCACTCCAATGTATACTTGTCCGAAAAATGGATAGCAATTTGAGTGAAAAAATTGAAGTTTTTAGTAACTACGAATTGCAATTTTTAATAACAAAATGAAGAAAAAAATAGAAATCAAAAAAATTTTTAATACACTAATTATTGTTGGATGAGGCAGCAGGAGAATCCAGTGCGACTTTTGAGTGTTAAACAGGCTGTTATTGTAAATGTCAAAAATAAATTACAATTGAAGTGAGCGAAAAGGGAACGATCCCCAAGTTTTCAATTTCTGGGAATTTTAAGTCACTGTTGGTGAAGTCGACCGATTGACGCTATTGTTAATTCGGCCGGGGAAAATCTGAATTTTTTCTTCAGTTATTTGTGAACTAGATATATTGAGCAGCAATTCCCTCTATCCAAAATCCTTTCCATCGATAAATCGCGCTGTCCTATCCTAAAACCTGTGGAACGCATTCCCCCTACCCAATTCCAAAAACTGTTCTAACTGTTGTGCACCAAGGGTGGAAATAGTATATTTCGTAAC
>JAPYZM010004704.1:0-19378 GCA_030522845.1 Psyttalia concolor
TAATATTCCTGTCTTTGCAATGGTTACTGTGATACCCTCCTTCTCGAATAACATTTGATTTCATTTTTAACGAAGTCTGGGGAGAACCGGCTGATTCAAATTGTGAACCGGTGACGAAAGGAAATTGAGGTTAATGTAGACTTTTGTAGACTAGGCCGATAAAGAAATTTTACTAGGCGGCATAGTAATTTTTATCGGACTCACAGATTTTTCTCTCCGTGTGCAGTTATTTTCAAAAGTATTAAGGGGCAGGGAGGGCATTATACCATTTTAATGAACTGAAGGCGTAAAATCTGGGAGAAATTTTTGGATGTTAAAGAATTTTTAGCACAAGTAATTCTTTTTACTCGCTATAGATGATTACGGTCGGCTATTGTTGAACGTATTTAGAGGACAACTGGATGGATACAATAGCAATTGGAACGGATTTTAAACTGAGGGGTTGAAAACCATTTTATGACGGGGGATAGAGCATTAGCTGTGGTGTTACGTGTGGCGCACTATGTACAAGTCTTTGTGAGTGAACGCAGGGAAAAACATTTCACACGATTTGGATACGCACACTTGATTACGAACATTGGATACGCATAGATGGGGCGTTGATTTATAATGCGCAGTTACCAATTTTACCAAACTCCACTTTATTATTTTGATGAGGGGTAATAGTTCCTATGTGCAGACACCGAGGTTCCGGTTCAATACTATTTTCAATGGTCACAACTGCACTGACCCCTAAACCATTCCGGCGTCCCAAAAAACGGGCCCAAAATATTCGGCTAGCCAAAAAAAAATTTTCCCTGGTTCAATTGAATCGAAGCGATGGAGATAAAAATTGGAAAGCACTTGGGGAAAATTCCGTAAATTTTTAACTGAATATTTTTCATCTGTTCAGTAGTGATGCCGCAAGAGACTCTACGAGACTCGATCTCGTGAGACAACTTTTAGAGACATTTCTTCAAAGACCAGGCGGGGAGTAACAGGCGCGAAAAAAAAATGACCAAGTGCATACGATCCGCCGGCGGTGAATTCTACCGTTCGGTGCAACAGGTCGGCCAGCAAATCAAATTCTCAATTTTCTCGGTTCAAAGAGTATGGCAATTTTACCAGCAGTTGAGTACAACAAACAGTGCATCGCTGGTGGCACCTGTCGCATTTCGCTGGGTGGTATTGTAAATGAGCTTGAGTGGTGGAAAAGTTAAAGTTGAATACCGAAATAGTGAAGGTAGAATAATTGGAGTGGAGTGGAGTGGGGAGTGGAGAAATGCATGCAGAGGGTTGTTGCGGCCCGCGCTCCCCTCCAGTTTATGTGGAAGCAATAATGTTGACTTGTCCGTCTTGGATGTGATGCGATATGGCCCGGGGTGGGGGAAAAAATATGAAAGACAGCGAACTAGCCAAAGTGAAGGAGCCTCGTGGTGTGTACAGCAGGGAAGTATAGAGTGGAGTGAGGGAAAAAGAGATCGCGGGCCTCACCTGGCGGGGAGGTGGGCGGCTGCGCAACATAGAAATAGAAGGAGGAGGAGGTGGCGAAGGGTGTCGAGGAGGTAAAAAGAGGTAAAGAGAGGGGGGAAATGGTTAGGCGAAGCGGAGGTGAAGCGCGACCGGCCCTCCGTGAGCGCGGGGCCCGAGCTAGTCCAGTCCGGGACAGCACGCCTCCTGCTGCACGCTCCACGAGGTACACGCAGCCTAGATTCTTGTTTCGCGCTCTATTCCGGACTTGAGCTCGTTTCACACCGAGCTCTTGACTTGTTTATCTCCACATTAGGTCTATTTCAATTTCAATAGTTATTTGGTTTTAGTTTTCCCCCTCCACCCTTTCCGAATTTTTTATTTTTTCTCTCCTCTCGTTTTTTTTTTAAACAACACCCCTAAAAATGCGATTTCACGTGAAAATTTTGTGAACAATGTGATGGTTATTGTAGCAGTTGTCTTGGTACCCCCCCAAGAGCTTGTGCTATCACGCTTCGCGAACTGTGACTGAGATTGACCGTGCACGGTGCACCAACTGAGTCAGGTGGTGCGCATCCGAGGGTACAATACATCACAACACGTCCGACGGAGCGCGAAAAACGTCCACTTCACGCCCACGCGAGTGCAAACTTTTTCACGGGCTTCTATTTAATTTCATGTGTTTTCATTCAGCCAGTTGGCAATTATTTATTTATCGCTTTTAGTTTTTTTTTTTTCATCGATCAAGTTGATACAATGGAACTCTGAGTGATGTGCAGCAATACCTCCAGCTATGATCAGTGGCTGACTTTTGTATTGTACGAGGCAAAGGTCGTGTGATATGGTATAGAGTGCTTAAAGTGATGAACCTCGGTTCTTTCGTACGGGGTGTTTGTAGTGCAGAAACATCAGAGACTTTAACGCGTGACATAGAACGTCCTTCTTCTTGGGAATATAGCGTTATCGGCAGTCGATTTCTGTGGGTAAGTGGCTAATGCTTGAACTATTTAATTAATTGTCAGTAATTTGAGCTAGTGGTATCGAGTGCAATGCCCAAAGTCATTCACACACGGAGAGGAATATTCAATAAAAATTACCAGACAATTTACGTAAACTGCTGGCGTGACTCACGTTCAGCCAAGTTTTTTTGATAAAATTCTTGGATTTTTAGAGATTTTTATGGAACCAGATCGTGGAATTGACATTTTTTATTATAAAATTTTACGAGACGTAATTCTTAGGTCTATTGCTGGTAATTTTTTTAGACTATTTCTCTAGGTGGACTTGGATTTGTAGACTGCGGGGCGGATTATTTAAGGAAGATCCGATGGAGTTCAATAGCTCAATCAGTTGGCGTTTAACGTGTGTGGCATTTTTGCCCGTATCTCTCGAGGAGACACCTCTATTATGTTCCAGATATAATCGTTCCCATTTCCAACTTGTAAATGTCCTGGCATGTCCTCTGTCAACCGAGTGGCTGCCGCTCGCAGTAATTTGGGGGGAGAATTAGACAAGCCCCCCAGTATAAAGTAGCACCTGTAGATTAGACACTGATCACCTTTCCCCACGCATATCTTAGAAAGGGAAATAAAATACCAAAAATACGTTTCTAATCGCTGGCAGACCCTCAATAGTAGCATCTGTCCGGGCTACCCTTGCCACCCTTGCTAACAGAGGGACTTTAAAAGCGTATATCTCCCGTCAAGAAATACCAACGGCTCGTATACTCCGTCTCTCTACCCGTCTTCTCCGGCAGTTGTGAACGTCAGGTGGTGCTCGTTATTAGGGGCTGCAAGGAGTCGCGGGATCACACGTACGACAATCAACCCCTGGTCGACGACCTACCCATACCTCCCCCCAACATATATACCGTAAAGTGTAATTTCTTTTTTTTTTCTCAGGCGACAAACGATGTCTCGTTTTGGTAGAATAAGTTTCAAGCGGATGTAACGAATTGACGGCGAGAGGGTTTTCATTTTTTTTTTTTTTCTCTTTCCAATTTCCTCCAGAAAGCCCATAACGATCACCTGATAAGTTGAAACAAAAAATTATTCCCTCAATTGTCGATTGTTTGCTCTGCTCCTCTAAATGCTACAGACGCCCATTAGATATTAATGCTGATGGCTGACTACACCACTTCTCGTCGTTTGTACCTTCGAAATTGCTAATAAATAATATACGTCACGGGAACGCCGCCTGCCATAACTCTCAAGTATGAACGAGTCATGTATAAAACGTTGGAGGATTTGCGCGGTACGAGATTGAAAGGGCGGCGGGAGGGGGAGCAGAAGACAGGGGACATTATCTCAGCTGGATATCGGTGCAAGTAATTTTGTGATGTCATTGGAGGAATGTGTCGCTCATATGCAGGATTCTTCCTCTCCTCATTACTCCACCAGTAGCGAGACAATCCAGTGCGTATCAAGGGCCAATGGGCATGAGGCAAACTCATCGCTAACTTTGCAGCGTAACAATCCGTCCGCTTGTCGAAAGCCAGCGAAAGAGTTGAATAACAAAACGTCGTCCTATCGACGAAGAAACAAACCGGTTCGATGAAAAAGCTCTACAGTCGCACCTCGAGGGCTTCCTCCTTCGTGTATCAACTGATGCTCTCTTGGCTCGATATATGCATATAGAGCTCTGTGTGGTAGTCACTACCGTATGGATTTAGCTGGAGCACTGCAATCTGCAAGGAGTAATGAATAAATCGGGAAAGCCGACGGCGATGCTCAGCAGTTTGGGTGTTGCGATAATTACCTGACTTTATGATATTATAATTGGCGAAATATTTCAGGCCTGTTTGCTCTAGCGCCGGCAACAACAGCTACTGCATTATAATTTTGCAGTGTCCAAAATTTTGTCCATTTTTAAAGGCACAGAATTTATTTGACGCTGGCCATATGGGAATAATCTCTCGATAAGATATTGCCAGTGCATTGGGGGAATCTTGTTTCGTTTATTAGCTAGCTGTGCAGCGAGTTGGCAAGTTAGATGGTTAATTGCAGTATAGGATCGCGCACTCTCCTCCGGTTATACAGTTAGCTGGCGAATAGATAGATACAGAAGGAGCCAGAGGAAGGAATGAATGAGTGAGTGAGACAGGACGTGTGCGCGCCGCGGTATAAGTGGCCAGCACTCGCGCGCGCTTTTATATCCTACTCTATATGCCCTATACTAACCTATACCGGACTATCTGCGTGTACAAGTAGCGCGAATCTATTTATAGTTAGCACTCGGTATGCCCAGGTATCTCGTACCTATGAGATACCTCGAGTGTGTGTGGAGCAACGTTTGTTCAGTGCATGTACTTGGGAGTTGTGCGCTCGAAGTTGTAGGCAAAGGAAAAGAGAGACTCGTGCTATTCGTAGCAGTGGACGCCGTGCCACACCTGGCCCCGATTGCATCCTACCTATCTATTCGACTTATTAGAAACTTTACTGTTCGATACCATATAGTGTTGTTACTCCACCCAGCCTGCTGGCATCAAAACTGTATTTTGCCAGCTATTCGCCAGTCAGCCTGTCAGATATTTTATTATTCCATTGCGGGAAATATATATTGCCATTTGACAATTAGTGCCAATAATTAGGCGGGCCCCGCCGTAGCCCACACCAGGAGAAATATTCAATGAAAATTATCAGCAAAAAGACCTCAGAGTTACGTTTCGAAATCTACTTTTCTACGACGTTCTGGCAAAATTCTTAAGGGGTTATATACAGTTAATGGGCCAAAAAAAAGCGAATTTTTAAGAATTTTTTTTGAGAAGTCTTTAGAATTTATTGATTCAAAAAGTTTACCTACTTATTATGGTATTATTAAACAATATTTTAATCCTTATAACAGCTGATCTCCAGGAGGTCCTCTGAAAAAAGACGTCTTGCGGTGACCACTCTATCTCTGAACTGGATCATCAGAAATTAAAAAAACAAAGAGATTTCATTAAAGTAATGTTAAATCTAGTGATTAATCGAACGAATAAGCCGAAAAAATTTTTTTGTCAAAATTACGCCTTCTCAAAGAAAAAAAGTCGATTTTTCAGCGAAATTTCGATTTTAAATTGTTTATAAAAAAAAAAATATTTATCGGAAAAATAAAACCTTCGATTAATCACTGAAAAATATATTCAAGAAGCTTTTGTTAAAATTTTAGACAAATCGGTTCAGCCGTTTTCGAGTTATAGTGGTCATCGACTTTGAAAACACCATTCTGAGAAAAACGCTTTAAAGTTGGGAATGCACTTTACATGGGATAAAAATTTTTTTTTTTAACTTACATGGAGTCGTTCCAGGCCCATATAAGAGACCACACTGTTGATAAACACACTGTTAATAATCACACCCTTGATTTACACATCTAAACACTTCAGATGGGGTACAATTACAATAGACAGATGCACTAAAGGGACAGCGCTCAGGTAGTCGCTACCGCTCCGGCGTTGTACTTCCAAGCGCTCCGAAACGTCTTTAAATATTTGCCGGATAGATTTGAAATTTCTTGTGTGTCTTCTTAAATATATGTAGATACAGAAAATAAAATTAAAAAAAATCCTTTTTCTGAAAATCATAACTGTATATAACCCCTTAAGCAGATTTGCCATGGAAATTGGCTTTAAACGATTCACGCCAGCAGATTACGTGAATTATTCCGTAATTTCTACTGAATTTACGTCACTTTGTTTTCCATTTAATAGTCCGTATTTATTTAACCTCTCGGATGTAGTGTATGGAAAAACGCGGGGTCAAAGAAATTTCATGATTTCCCTGACTTATCAATCTGCAATCAGCAATGTACAACATCGATCTCACGCACCTGTTACTCGACGACGATCGTTGGCGATATCAATGGACAGGAGCATGCACACATGTGGTCACATTCATTTTATTCATGCCGAGTAAACCAAGGTGGGACAACCGAGCAACGTAGAAATAGTATATTTGTGTATACACGTACACACGTTGAAACTCGTTTCAGCCTAAGAGTGTGGTATATTCCCCGCACGTCGTATGGATGTAGTCATCTGTATCAATCAGGGTAGGTTCTCGCGAGTCAGTGAGCATATACCAACACCTTTCCTTGTTTCAGCCCGATGTGTATTCCGCGGGCACTTAACTCCAATCAGCCATTTCTGGCCACTCTGGCATCCTCACTCACCTCCCCTCTCCATCTCCGCTGTTTGCTGTGTATAATTATTGACACATCAGGGCATCCCTCGAAGAGGCACTACGTGACTTTAGAATTTATATTGTTGCTTCATCGGAACAGGAAATGCAGGGAGCAGCAGTAATTGTTATTGAATATTTCTCGACGTGTGCAAATTTCCACGCACTTTACCCGGCGATGAGGCTTTTCGTGGGAAAAACGGATATATATATATATGTATGATTCTGGTATGTGGGCGACAGCCGTACATGAGGGACGAGTGCGTACGCCTTGAGACGAGAATCAGGTGCGGATTTTGCTGAGCAGAGTCACCAGCACATAGTGATATGTATACACAGCCCAGCACTTAGCAGCTTTGTCACTTGTTGCCGGCAGTTTGTTTTGCTTCTTCTCCTCGTTTTTCTTTCCCCACTCCGCGGACTGACATGAGAAGGTGTACACACCGGGATAATTGAAAGTGAACATACCGCACAATAATAGTCCCAGCACAATCGGTTCAAACGAAACAACCGCATTGAACACGAAAAGTCACTAAAACACCAGCCGCTGCTGGTGAGTCTTTTTCACTCCACCAACTGCTAATGATGATCTGCAAATGAGGCGAGGAATTGATGCAGTGGTACGGGCGCATTCCCAAATCAATTGGCCCTGAGCCTGTGGTTGAAGGATGCTTTTGCAGGGAGTGGATACGGAAGACAGTGAATATGGGGTTATCTATGCGGTTGGATAATTCAGGTGCGAGCCGTAAACGATGGGGGACGCTCTTCGAAGGTGCACACGTGAGCGCTCCGAACATACGAGATACTCGATCGGAACGTATAGAGTCGATCAGGTATCGAGCCAGCATGCGATGGGGCGGGTTATCTCCTGGAGATCGATTCGCCGAATAAACTTTCTTTAACGAGAGAAGCAGAGGAGCCCGATGAACTCGTGTATATTGCCTTCATCTTTATTATACATGTACTGACAAGTGAAATGATTATTGCTGTCGAATAATATTCTATCAATCAACTCGACGAACTTGTACGCGGAGAGAAAAGTTCGAGAAAAATGTGGCTTTGTAAAATTTAGGAAACAGCACTATAATATAAAAACTATTTTTCCTTAACTCATTGTGATTGGTCAACGATGAGCATCGAGTATATCCGATTATTACCGAAGTTGGACTTGGTCGTGGGACACTGCCTGATGCATGATGTAGCGGGTTTTCTGTGGTTTCCCACTTTTCCACGACATTCCAAAATAATATTCCCTCTTCTCGAATAACATTTGTTTTCATTTTTAACAAAGTCTGGGGAGAACCGGCTGATTCAAGTTGTGAACCAGCGGCGAAATGAAATTGAGGTTAATGTAGACTTTTTCCTAAGCCGATAAAGAAATTTTACTATTGTAATTTTTCTTGCGCCGAGATTGTAAGGCAGCACAGTAATTTTTATCGGAATCACACTATAAAAATTCACAGATTTTTCTCTCCCTGTACAAGTGGTGACGAATGATGTCGTGTCGGTGATGTTTTGAAAATCGACGGAGAGTGTGCACTGAGAGAAAAATTCAGTCTCCATGAGCTGGCAAAAATGATGACAATTGCTTTGAAGTATTCTCAACGATACATCAAATAAACATTAATGCATTAGTCAGTGTAATGACTGATCAAGCAGGAGATACGTGCCGGCTTCCCCAGTAAAATTGCAACAGTCTCTGCGGTAAGTTACACGCTATGCCCTGCGTATATACTCGTTCGTTTTAACGAGGCGCTATTGGCCGGGATATTTTATATTATAGCATATACCACTTGCCGAGTATTATTACTGCCCAAACTGCCTGTGGCTTGTTTAACAATCATTATTTGCGAATCTAAGGCATTTGAGATGAGAATCAGATCTGATATATCGCATATCATACCCAAAAGCCATTGTATATTTTCACACTCTACGTGATATATCGATTACAGACATTACATTATCTCCGCATATTTCTCTTCACATGTGAGCAATATATAATGACAAAATAATTCATAGTTTGTGGTGTACTGACCTTTCGGTTTTTGGCCCCGCGCGCCGTGCTTATCGTCGTCGTTTCCTCTACCAACCGCTGAATGTATACATATATATATATATTTACCTTTGAAAAGTCCCAGTCACTCTCGGCTCTCACCGTGATACACGAAAAAGTAGAATCAACCTAATTTTCCTTCAATTTACTCGGTGGCGAACCTGACCAGCGCCGGAAGTCACTTGAATGAAAAAGCCAAAGAGAGCAAAAAATAAAAAAAAGAGAGAAAAAAAGGGAATTTTACGTCCGTTGGGAGCATCCGGTGCGGGGACCAGTGACGCAACGATCGGCGGCGCGGTGAGAGTACGATGACTGGAAAAAAAAAAAATGGAGAACAGAGACGTTACACCTCAAATGAACATCATGACAATTTATAAAGAGAATGTTGAGCATTGTTATGTTGAAAAAGACCGGCTACACGAGTAGCGTCACAATTTTCCTCATCAAATACAGTAATGAAATAGAATGAATTAAAAATACAATTGAAAAATCATTGAGCATGACCAAAAAATCTACTACGAGGGGTCTTCAACGTCTGACAAATATACAGTAGTCTTGATAAAAACCTTGTCGACTTCCTGTACCACCCGCCTTCGTCCAAGGTCGCATCGTTCCGCGTGTTCCCTTGACTGCGGGTCTCCCACCATACCTTTCTGTACTTATATACCGTCAGGTATATACTTACATTGGGATCACGCTCGACTTATATCTCTCGCTAATCAGCCAGTTGCGCGCACCTACCAAGGTTATCGGGACTGACGTTTCCCGAAAATGTGCGAGAGATTTATGGGGGGGGGGTTTCTTTAAAAAAAACCTCTCTTCACGTGAAAATTTTTATCTCATCTGATGTCTATTGCGTCAAGAATGACAATTAATTAATAATTTGAGAGATGACAGGGGACGACAAATTTGGAGGAAAAATATTCAGTCTTCGATGAAATTTTGTCTTGGGCTCGAGTGGAAAAATTCAATCTCACTTTTATCAATTCTATTTTGCTCCGCTGGAAATACAGTTGATTGATACTCAATGATGGCTCCATTAATGATCAATTTACTGGGAGTCAAGCGTCAAGTAAAAAAAATGATAATGCAGAAGTGGAAAAAGGCGAGTAAATCGAGTGGCGGGATTTTTTGAATAAAAAAGGGCCGCCTCGAATCATCGACGACTTTCCCATGAATGAGAGAGAATCAGTGGGCTGAGGCAGCAGGAAGTGCCAGGACCAATCAATTGTCTACGCCGGTCTTCTTCCCAGGCCTTGGATCTTTCGTTCCTCAAATTCCAGAATGAAAAATTGACGGCCTCCGTTGCCGCGCAAAATCGCCGGCTACCTCCACCAGCATAACAAATTATGCAACGTGTGGCCAGTTAATCGCACATGTAATTAGAAAAAAAATAATGATTTTTTCCACGAGAAAAGGGAAATTGAGAAATTTTGAGGAATGAAACGTCACTCCATTTTCCTCTAGACACGTCAGATTTTTCTGTAGCAAAGAAATAGGTAGTCGTGGCATAGATTCGGATTGTGGCGCAGTTGAATGCGTTGTATGCGACACCCCCCCGGTGACGCTTGTGAAAGTGTACAAGATCACGGGTAAACGAGTACATAGACTCGAGGGAGATTCCCCGGACTTTATCATGACTGGGAATCGTTAAAAATGCACAGTGGCACGCGGCCGACAATCCTCCCGAGTTTGTATCCCGTGCACGAAGCCATGCA
The DNA here is from genome assembly GCA_030522845.1 of Psyttalia concolor. Lineage (NCBI taxonomy): Eukaryota > Metazoa > Arthropoda > Insecta > Hymenoptera > Braconidae > Psyttalia > Psyttalia concolor. Next base: position 10,380 of record JAPYZM010004704.1, read on the forward strand.
TGTAGACGAGTGAGACGAGGGTGGGCGGATGAGAGTCCGAACGGTGCTGGAGAAGGAAATCCAGAGCGCAACCTGGACCGGATCAACGACTCGACTAAACATACTGTGCATGCATGGTGCATCAGGTCCATTAACCTGACCTCAAGAGGCGCCAGTCAGTGCCAACTGACAAATCACTCCCCATCAGGCCATTTCATGCCTCCTCATCACCTGTTACAGGAAGGGAATAATAATATTTTTCCTCTCAAATATGTGTCAGGGATGAGTACTTGCATGGAACTTTGATAGAAAGCATTTTGTGGTTGAGGCAACAAATGAGGCTTACTTAAACGGAAGTAAGTTGGGCTAATCTAGCTTACTGAACCAAAAATATAATTTAACCAATCAAATATTCCTCTGCCGCGAATTTAAGCCGAGCTCTACTGTCCAAATATATTTGGCAGAATTCTATTTTTTGTCTAGATTATACTCACAGAATTTTTGGGTCAACAATTATAATTGTTAGAAGGATGATGTCCCCTCAGTACAGGCGAGACAATGATGTAGCGGATGGAAATCAATCCAGTCCAACTGATCGGCTTGAAGAAAAATTATGAAAATGCTTTCGATAGATCTGGAAATAGGATGACCCTGAATAGCTAATGCTTCAGCCATATAATGAATGTGGAGCACGATCTATCAGCAGTAGGTCGATGCAAGAGATATCCACAAATTTGATGGCGGAATGCAAATGGCGAGTAATCGAAGTGAGGTGGATGGTTTGATACAGTTATGCGTATAATCCGCTTCGATTATCCACCTGATCGGAGCCAATCTCCGTGTGGATTCATTGTTGCTATCTGCACAATATCCACGAGTACAATGAATTCGCCTGGGTCTACAAATCCAATATGTCTAACGGCCGCTATACCGTTAGGAAACGCGGCTGCGCGGGCGGGACTCGATTCAATCGCTTGAAACACCAAAAAAAATCCCGCCCGAAGTGTGCCAATGTACATATATACTAAAGACAACACGGACACTATGTAAACGGAGCAGCAGATCTCTTGACCGTCGTTCATGTATATATTTGTCAATCGCGATATACAATTTTCGATTGTTCGATAGATATCGAGTTCTTTCAATGCCGATAATCGTACCATTGCTAAAGTAAATAAACACAGAGAGCGTTACAGATTTATTCTCTCTGATTCCTACAGAAATTCGCGAGAACAAGTCACGTCAGCAGATCACTCGAATTGTTTGGTAATTATTATTAAATATTTCTCTCCCTGTTCATCAAATAATTGGACAGCTTGAAAAGTCCAATTATATCCTAATTATATTTGTCAACATTTCCATGTCTATCGGAAATTTGTGTCACTCGAGTTAATCGATAAATATTCCCCACTGGAAGTTGTATTATCATCATTTAATAGAACGGGGGAGAAAGGATATTTCATCAGATAAGATTACTATGGTAATCGGCCTCCGAGGATTTCCCCTAAATGAATGCGACAGAAGGCAAGGCATATAGAAACGAATAAACTCCAAAGAGAGTCCAGATGTTGACTGCGTGCCGATCACCACTTGATGTTAGGGTAATGAGGTGAGGCAGAAAATATAGATATATAGTGAGTCGTCCAGACGAGCACCAGCCGTCCCTGTCGCACTCTTGGTCGGTTGGTCACGAGAGACAGGAGGAAGAGAATAAGGTATCTCCGTGAAGGGATTAGTTGATGGCACGTGCCACAACCACAGGTGGCTTTTCTTCTTCATTCTTCTTCTCCTCCTCAGCCAACTTTCGGTATATGCTGCTGTTTCAATACACCCCAACTTATTTTAATAATTTATCCATACAACTCTGCCGCCATTCAGAGACTCAATTCAACGACTCCACTTGCAAGTTCCTCCCTTACATTTAACAGACTATATTTCTCTTAAATGCAACAATTAACTCCCCACATGGTGGCGGACAAGTGTAGGCAGGGGTCCGTTGTTATTTGGAGGAAAACGACAAGAAGTTTAATTTTCGCGATTACAACGCTCCCATTCCGGCGAAAATAGATAATCAAACGCCAGGGCTAATTTATCATTGTTGCCCCTTTGTTTTAATCTTTTCTCTCTGTGGATTTACACATTTGGTATGGCAATCAATGCAGTGACTCGACAAAACCATCGAGGATGCTTTTAAGACTTGCTCCCTTATCTTCCTTCTATGTACTTGCGACGGCCATGCTCCAATAGGCTCGCTACAATTTTTCTTCATTAATAAGACGTACAACGTCGTGCACCGGATTACACTTGTTGTTCATACACGACTATACTGAAATACATAACCTATGGAAAAGGGAGGCTGACATTATACTTGGAAACAGACTGTTCGAGTACGGAGGAAGTAATCCAACGACGATGAGCGATGCAGATGAATAATTCTCATTAGTCCTGCCGTGTTATTGAATTATTTATTGGAATACTGGAGAAAAGTTGCGAACAGTGGATGGAATTTTTCATCAATATTTGTTGCAGTGCGAACAAAATTTATTGCTGCTAGGATCATCTGAAGAATATTCACCATCAATAAAGATTGATTCCCTGAGAAAATTCATCACGAGGAATTCCGGCGACTGGCATTTCGTTGAGGGGTAACAAATAACGAAATATAGTGGAAAGATTCCTGGCAAATGTCGTCAGGTTTATGAAGCGAGAAGTTATGCATTATGTATTGACTTGACTTTGGGATAGCGTGGTTCCATTTTCAACGAGACTCCCATACAATTTCTCAGCGTTCATGTACTTCAATGCAACTTTGTAGATTTTTTTTATGCTGTTACGCGTACACAGTAGCCTACAAGGGCAATTTCTCGATGCACATTGTCACGCATTGTTGAGCCTTGAATGCGGACGTCACACCATGAAACGGAGATCACCACCTCACTTCGAGATTTTTATACCTTCACTGTGAAAACTTTTTGGACATCTCATGGACTTTTTTTTTCCTCAAATGAGGGAAAACTAGTCAACCATGGTATGGCTTGCTTTCACCGCCCGAACAACTGTCACGGGGGATGAAAAAATCAAGTGTGATTAGAAAAATATGAGAATATGGGAAAAATCAAACAAATAATTCAGCTACAACACTTAATATTTCTTGTCTTATCAACTTTATTTAACACGAGGAAGGCACGACTGTTCACACAGACAGTGGTCGAAAGACTGAACTATAATAAAAATGAAAGACCCTTTCTGACAAGCTCAAGGAAAACTTTATGACCCTAGAGAGCAGAACGTTCCTTCAAATTTGGACACATGTTTCGGATTAAACCGCTCTCAAGTTTGCAGTACCAACGTTCATAAATGAGTCCTTTTCGAGAAATCCCCTTTCCCCAATGTCATAAATATTTGTCGAGTAGTTTTTGAAAAGCTGAGAAGACATTCTTCTATATTCCAACAAAAAAAGGAAGCGCCCCAAAACTGTGTAATAGCCCACGACAATTTGATATCTGACTACTGAAAGAATTGTTTCGCTCGGCATTTTACTCGAATTTTATTTTCACTTCCACCAACGCCGCGATTTGGATAGTTTTCCCATGGGGTTTCGCATCGTGACGTATAGTTGTAGGCACAGAGCAAATAGGCCTGCCCAAAGGGTAGTTAGTAAAATGCACAGCGTTCAGTGGTCATAAAGAATTGTTTAGCGATGCGTATGAGGCTCGACTTGGGATCTGTTACCAACTCCCACGGTGGTATATAGCTATACACGTTGAGCTTGAGAAAAATAAGAAAGAAGAGGAGAATGAAAAAAGGCAGGGTCTTTACGCGTCGTTGGAACGTTGACTAGTGGTCTCTTTCTGTTCAACTGCTTCTTTGCACTATATATTCTCGGATTGTTTTTCGCTCCTTTAACTTTACCTTCAGTTGATTTTGTCTCGCTTCCTCCCTTATATTCACTTATACCCTGCTTACTGCACCCACTTAAATTTATCCACCGGGACTTTACTTACGAGCCAGAGGGGCCCTACTCCTGCAATCTCCGCCGACGTTTACGCTGTGTGTGTGTGTGTGTGTGTGTGGGGCTGGGTGTGTGTAGGTACCCCGTACATTCTATTCTCTATTAGATGAACTGTGCGGAAGGATCGACTGAAAAGTCACTACTAGCCTCCATGATCTACGGGAAAAAGTGGAAAAATTAGAGGAACAAACTCTCCGGAAGAGATATGGAGAGAATTCAAAAGTTCCTAATCAGCCCATGCCAGAGTCGTAACGCTTTGGTTTTCAAAGTTATTCGCATATATATTTATATTTCACTATGCTGAAACATTGACTTAAAACGTGGAAAGTGGATTCACTGCGGTCAGTTATATTGTTGCTTCGAGGTTGTAAATATATCCAAGTATACGATCCTCCCCCAATGGTTTTGAAGAGTAGAAAATTCATGGCAAACAAGAGGCAAAATGCCGTCCAGCAGATTCTTTACCACATAACGTACGTATTTGTATTCTGCTGCTTGGCTCTCCCAGGAAAAGTGAATTCGTCTATACCGTAATGGATGTAAAATGCTTCCCCTCTCTGCGATAACTTATTATTCTAAACGAAATATATTATGCGGAGAAATTGAAGATTCTTTCCTCTTCAAAATACAATTTTATCGGTAAATCGTTTGACACTTTTTTTTTTAATAACATCGCTCGAGCATCTCATCAATTCAATAAAAATTTCTATGGGAATTGAAGAGAATAATTTACGTCACGTAATTTTTCTGGAATGAGTAATGAGTCATTTGGACGAAACAGATCGTGGAATTGACGTGACGATCGAACGTTTCGAAAGGTAATTCTTAGGTCTTTTTGCTGGTAATTTTTATTGAATATTTCTCTACGTGGCCATATTGCTCTATTTGAGATTCTCGAGTACAATCACAGGATACACAACTGTGATTTTTGCCGAGAAATCATCGCAGGGACGGCACGTTCAGCCCATCTTTTTATCCACATCGCGGTCAAACTTCTGTTATATACATGAAAAAAAAGTGACAGTGATGTTCGATAAAAGGAAAAAAAAATCTAGAAAAATAGTCGCTGGTCATCTTTACCATAGATACCTGTGAATATTCTCGAGGCAAGTTATCTGGCGAGTCTTTATATACAGATATACAGATGCCCGGTGTTTCCGTTAAAGGTCGATCGGTGGGTAACCGCCTACTGGCACAACCAAATTACACCTCATTCATCCTTTCATTCATTCTCTGAGGTCTCCTCAACGCTACCAACTCAGCCCGGCTCCTCCGAAGTCAACTAGTCGAGAGATCCAACGGGGTCCTGCGCCCTATCTCTCAGTAATCGGCAAAAAAGATAAGTTCAAGGAGAACCCATTACTGTAGCGCAAAAAACGGAGAAATTATCTACCGCTGGGGATAAAAACCGTGACCAAGTGATTTTCGTGTGGATGAACCAGTGTTCTTTTTTTTTAATTTTTATTTTTCAATCCTCATTTCAAAGTAAATGACCGAGATGTGTTGCCACATCGTTTCCCATTTCAACACTTTCTGATGTTAAAATTGGGTCGTCACCCCGGCCTCCTCTGCCTTATAACCGAGTACACGGAGAGAAAAATACGCGACTGTCTCATGGAAGTTTGCTCCAAAAATTAGTCTACTGCCCACCAACGCGGGGACGTACGGCGGTTCCAGTCATAAAAGAGATGTCGTATTTCTCCAATTCGAGTGAGCATATCCAAAAGTGCTACATCATTTAAAAATTAGGGTGCCAATACACTGAAATGTCGTCTGATTCCTCTAATTTCTCTTTTTCTTTCTTTAGCATACTAGAGTGCCTACCAATTCATTTTTCAAGCCACAAGAATCACCACTTCATAGAGGACAGCTGATGAAAATTTAGTGAGTGGCACCCTAAAATTTCAGGTTTTCTGAAAAAACGATTCCTCAGCCTGCTTTTCAAAAATTAGGTTGCCCCATGAAAGTTTTGAGGGAGGTCATTCAAATTGTGATGGGCAGACACCAATAGGTGGCGCTTGTTCTCTATTTTTTTCAGCTCCATTCAACCCGTCCCATGCGTTGGTGAGAAGGTGCACTAATTTTTGGGATATTTTTCTCTCCGTGTAGACACTAGAAAATAATTACATATTGATCAGGAGTAAACGTAAAATGCCAGCTAATTTGAAATCGATGATAAAATATTTGCCATCTGTATTCCAGAAAGTGAAGGAGAGTGGTAAGCGGTGGAAGGCGATAAATTGGATAGCACCAGGTGTAGATTCGTTGGATTCGTGCTATGATCAGCATGGAATTATCGGCCCACGCGACGCAGCACGGCGCACTTCATCTCGGCGTCGGTGTCAACCCGGGGGATCCCGGGGGTAGCGCGTTGGCCGCCATTCATTCTCACCATCAGGACTCGCTGGGAATGCAACATCATAGTCACAGCGGCATCGGGAACGGAGGTATGCATGAGGAGTCCAAGAAAAAACGTACGTTTCTTCTTACGAATCCCGGTATCATTTTCAATACTTTATTTATTAAATATTCAAACGGGGGGGGGGGGGGGGAATGAGGGGGGAAACCCACCCGTTTTATTTTCCCCATCTTTTGGACAAAAAAGAGCCCTCACTCCCCCGGAGACTAATACTGCTGTGCTCTGGATGTGGCAGCACTCATCTCAGGTGTGAATTTACCGTGAAAACATGAAAGCAAGTAATCTACTGATTATTATATACATTTATAAAAAGACTTGGATACGTACCAAGTGATAAATTCCCCGATAAATTGCTGTAGACACGAATGAAGAGATGAGACGTTCCCTATCCAACACGTAATTGGTCTCCTTCTTGTCCGCGTTGTCGACTAGATGCCAGAGAGCTTTATAAAGAAGAACTGCTGCCGCGAGCCTCGCTGATTTGTCCGCGTCCTGGTGTATACTTGATTTATGTTATTCCCCTCTCGGCGACAATCAGCAGTAATGAAATACTCCCAAGCGATGTATAATCCAAGATTCGACCAATTCCCCCTCTCCAATCTATCGCTCCATCAATTCAGGTGGATCTCGTAAATTGGAAAATCAAAAAATTACACTTCTCGACGCGTCTGCTGTAATTGTTTTCCTCAATGTGGATTATCGTGATCACTATCGCGGTGCAGAGTATTGCAACAGGATAATTCTTCAGACGGTAATTACACAGTGCGAGGAGCAGCGGTAGTGGGAGACAGAGTGACTTGGGTGAGTGCGGTACTGGGCCACAAGTGAATCGTTGAAAGACAGCTTTGTTTTGTTGAAACAATCGCATTAGCGGGCCGCCGGTTATACATTAGGTATCAGTGTGCGCGCGGTACGAAAGATAGCCATTGAAAAGGCATATACCGTATACTCGGCTGTACATACACCGAAAGTCAATGATCGAATGGCATCCGCTGATGCTATTGCCGGGCTTCCTCTTCCCTCGTTGTCGAGTTGACGTAGAGATATAAGGGATTCCCCGTCGTGGATGCATGCTCCCGAGACGCGCCTAGTTGGGGTAGTTATATGAAGATGAAAGGACGCCGCCCTCTCTCCTGTTGAAGGCACAGCCACAGCCGGTGACACTGCGTGAGATCAGTATATCGTTAACTTGCGTGATATCTAAAATTTGACCTTTCCAATGGACCACACAACAACTCTTGCCCATCCAGTCGACGATCATTTTATTATTATAATTATTATCCAATTTCGTATGACAATCATTAGGTTCAATTTTTTTCTTCCATTGCCCAATGAATAACCAAATGAATGAGATCCACAATAAGCCTAGGATATTGTCGTGGGTATAAATTTAGCAATTCCGTTGTTCGCGTCACAGTTATTTAGTGTCGGTGTATAGTTTTCTTGGACAATAAAAGAAAACAGGTAATCGTCTGAGCAGAATGAGTACCTAGACCACCGTACACTTTGAGCCGGCCGGAGCAAATTCTCGAACGCGTAATCCTTACTTATATATTCAGCCACACAGGCCGCACAGCAATCTCAATGTAGAGTTCTCCATAGGATGGAGAAATAGAAAAATTTTAAAACTGGTAATACTGGAGCGCGTGACGATTACAGGCGGTGCAGTTGGCTTATAAGATTCATTGTCTCTTAAAAGTTCGCCAGTCAATGCAATATTATACATTTATATCTGTGCAGATTTCTATGTGTGCATGACAAGAAAATGCGGCGACGGGCCGTTTGTCAATTGAATTCGCATTGTCCGCGACTCGCCAGCGAGGGAAGGCATTTGTAGGACTTGTCTCTGAATGATTATACACGTTGACACTATTTTTTTTTCTCATTATGTACACCGGTATAATTGACACTTTGACATAATCAATGAACTTTTTGTGCGCCTCTCAAGTGTACGTGTCCTCTTCAGGTTTTCTCGAGACATTTCTCGTCAATGGCAATTGAATAATCGGCTCGACTGTACGAACGAGCGCCAAGGCAGTTAGACACACTGACTATTATGTTTAATGATGCGTATCTGTGAAGCTGCATTAATTAATAATCAATAGCTGAGTATGATAGTTTCGATACTAGGCCACACTGGGCGCACACACGCGTCACACCGATTGCTTACGCCTATAAATAGTATTGGTGTAGATCAGAATTGCGAGGCTGCAAGTTAGCCGACTTAGTTCACCGACCCTGGACAACCAGCGACAGAGTTCCAACAAATTTCACTCCGGCTTTTGACGTAGCGTAAGAATCGGGAAAATGGAAAGGGGCCTTTGATTTTTTGGGATTTCGGCCAGGCGGGCCAGACAGACGACTGGCCAGCTGGCCGACCGGGGATGTCCATCTCCTGGTTTTTTTCGGAGAAAGGTGAGCTCTGGATGGCCCTTTCTGGGAGATTTAGACCCTTTTTCGGTCTTTTTTCAGTTTTTTCAATTTTTCGGCACGTTATCGTCGTTTTTGAGGGTTTTTGAAGGCTCAGGGGGGTCTAGGGGTTTCTACTTTCGTTTTTGGGCCCTTTTGGCATCACTTCCAGGATATTTT
>JAPYZM010004705.1:0-17238 GCA_030522845.1 Psyttalia concolor
TCACCTGATATCCTCTGTCCCTGTTGAGGTTGTTAGGGTTTTTAAAGATCTCCAAACCCTCTCGATACTTCCTTTCGAAATATCCTTGAAATTTGGCCAGCATTTTGGACTGGTCGTAGTGGATAGAATGACCAGTATCCATCCAATGTTCAGCCAGGGCAGACTGTTCTGGGTGACCGTATTTGGAGCACCGCTGATGTTCCTTGATTCGTGTACTGATCTTCCTCCCGGTTTCTCCAATGTACACTTTCCGCATGAGCAAGGAATCTCGTACACACCCGGGATGCTTAGGAGTGGTCTTGAATCCATCGCACTCGGTAACATCTGTCCAATTTTCTTTGGTGGCTGGAAGATCGCTCGGATGTTATGTTTACCGAAAACTTTACTGATGCGTTCTGTTGTACCTCTTAGGTAAGAGAGAAGAGCCACTTTGGGTCTTTCCTGGTTTTCCTCAGGATCTGTCTCCTCTTGGGGAGATGAGAGTTTGCTCTGCAGTTTTCTCTTGACTTGTCGAATTTGGCGGATATTGTATCCATTCTTGGTCAGAGCTGCCTCTAGATGTTCAACTTCGCCGTCAACGGTGGAGGGCTGGGAGATTGTAAGGGCTCTGTACATAAGGGAGCTTATGACAGAGTTTTTCTGGGAGGGGTGGTGATGGGAGGTAGCATGGAGGTACCTGTCTGTGTGGGTTGGCTTACGGTACACTCGGTGGCCCAAAGTACCATCCGCATTGCGTTGAACCAAGATATCTAGGAATGGAAGACTTCTGTTTTGTTCAATTTCCATTGTGAACTTAATGCTAGTGTGTTGAACATTCAAGAACTCCAGAAATTGGTTCAGACTATTCTTTCCATGGGGCCAGATGACAAAGGTGTCATCGACATGTCTAAACCACGCACTAGGTTTTTGAGGTGCTGACTTCAATACTTCATTCTCAAAGTGTTCCATGAATATATTTGCAATAATCGGAGAAATGGGAGAACCCATCGCTGCTCCTGATTTTTGCTCATAGAACTCTCCATCAAAGTGGAAGTTTTTTAATTGACTAGCTGATTAGTTAAAAGCTATGGTTGGCTGCCCCCCCCCCCCCTACACTCCTACCCTCCAGGGGAGGGGGAAGGTTATATAAGGACTACCCCCGTACACTGAAGCTCAGCATCGAAGCTTATAGCCCTGAAGATGCAAATTGCAATGTTTGCGAAACGTCGGTGCAATGCTGAAATCAAACGCGGCATCCCTCCGGAAGCCACAAATACCATTAATCATGGCCGCGAAAGCCTCAAATCTAAAAGTCAACCTGGCCCAATTTTTTCACAAAAGTTTTTTTGCGATTTCTTTGTAATGAGTATACAAAACCTCAGGACATAGGAACTAAGGGCAATTAATGAGGAATTTTTTCAAGTTCCATCCAATCTCCTTATTACAAATTTCTAATGAATCACCGTCCCTTCAAAGAATAATTGGGCGATTCTATTTGTTCTTATTAATTCCGATAATTTTTGCAAATCAAATCTTCACCCATCAATCGGTATTTGACGAAAAACATACCATCAGTTGTGATTCATTTTTTGAATTCGAAAATAATCGAACAGTTTCATCAGAGCTGGACTAATATGTTTTTTACTTTACTTCGAAATTCATTTGCTTCCGTTTGGTGAATCTCAAAATAGCTCTGTTTATCTTTGTGCGACTTCGAAGCACGATTCAATTAATCAATTTTTATTTCTTTTTAAACTGAGATGCACCACGTGTGCTTGAACATATGCGACTGCGCTGCGCGACGTTTTCCTGGTTATTTGAAAGGATCGATAGGACTTTGATGCAAATCCGCTATAAAATAGCATCCGAAGTATCACCAAAGAATTTCTGTAAAAAGCTGCCAACATTAGCGGCTTATGATATTTTACATGTGGTCTAACAATTTGCATAATTATTGAAATATTTTAATTATAAGTCAGTAGTGGGGCATTTAATTTTTCTCGCAAGGAGAAGGGGTTATGTCGGTGGGCATCAATAGATATCAATAGATATCATCAGGTATCAATAAATATATCATTTTTGGTATTTATGAGGCCTCTTGGACTTGAGGACCTTGTCAAAAGCGTAAGAATAAATTGCACCGCTTTAATGAATTTAGTTTTTTTTTATATTACTAGAAGTCATAACGTGAATCAGTTCTATAGATCGTCTATTGTTTTTCTTATAGTTCTATGCAGCAATCGAGTGAGCCAAATGACCAAAACCTATAATGATATTGAGGCAGTGACAAGGCTCCTGGAGGAGGTAATTCTTATTATTATTATTACTAATATTATTTCATAATTTGAGCATGACTGTACTCTACAGAAACAATCTATTTTTTTTGTCAAATAACTACTCTCTTGAGTGTAGCTATTCTTTCATGGTGGGGTTTTAATAGTTTTTTTTACAAGAGTCAATTTTTCTATTCGCAACTACCACGAAACTGATAATCGTGATTCCAACTTCTACAGGATTATTCACCTATCGCCTAACTCTCCATTATATTGCTGATATTAACCTGGTTTACTTTTCCACTCAAATTCTATGTACATAAAAATTGAATTCAACTAAGAGCTAAGCAATAAATCCATCATTTTACAATTGTTAGACTAATGGGTTACACAATTTTCACGGCATTTTTGAGATAAAAAAAATGTACCTGTGACCAGTGATAGTGTTGTCTCGTCTCATCCCGGTACCAGACTAGACTAAAACAATACTATTTGAAAAGCTACGAAACGAGACGTGGTTAGAAAAAGTTTACAGTTTAGATCTCGTTAAAATTTAATAACAAAAACTTGATCTTTATCGTGCTTATTAGAAAGTACATGATATGATGTCCTGGTCGTCATCGAGGATTTGGGCGTTTTTTTTCATTTTGCCTTTGATTTCAATTGAGTTGATGGTTATTCCATTCGAATTCACTAACTATTGATTGAAAGTCGGTCACAGGAGGACAAATCGAGTATATTGTGGCTCTTTCCTAAATTTTCTTGCTTCTCGCATACTATGTCAGATTATTCTAGTCAACCTGTATTCGCCGTGCAACAAGGGAAACTCGTGAAAATATTTCTCCGACCAGTATATGAATATATAAGTAGCTAATGTCAATGCACAAGGCACCCCCTTTTTTTCAAAAAGTTTTGATATTTGTTATCGATTTTTCGATTTTGAGTTTCGATGTGGAACTCATCATATAGAATATGTAAGCATTAGATATTTATGAGATATAGCAGACACCACAATAGCTTAATTAACAGAGCAGCTCTCTAACCAACAGAAGATGTCCGGTAGTACTCCATGGGGGTTCGCCCGTGCGCCTTGAAATTTTTAAACATGGGTATTGATAATTATTTAATTATTCCGTTCGTATACAGGTCCAAAAATCGATGGGGTAAATGTAACATCCCGTTTTCCAAATAGTTTGTGTCTCATAAATATTTGAGGTCAATCTTGTTGACCTTACTGGAAGAAAAAATCTTTGGTCAGATATAGTAATTTCTTTTATGCGACTACCGCTCCATAGTGAGACTATAAAATTAGACTCTAATTACACAGTTTTGCTAAACTGTAGAGTCGACAATTTTAAAGAAGTGAGAGAAATTCTCTGGTTGAGATATGAGCGGAAATCACTTCACGAAAACCGCTCGAGCCAAGAAAACAAAACTGCCCGACAAAAAAATATAATCTCCCAATTATAGTACATTTTGACACTAGGCCGTGAAGAACTTTTCTGGGGAATATGGAGTTACAGGACGAACCGAAGGCGAGTTCTGTAATCATATGAGGCAGAAAAGTTCTTCACAGCCATGTGTCAAACAATATTTTTTGTCACGACGTCTGTGGGCAGTGTTTCACGGCCGCTTCGCGGCCGTGAAGTAGTGCTTTACGGACTGAGTGAGAAAAAATATACTTCAGACTCTTGTCAGTATATGAAGGGGGTTTTGACAAATTTATAGTTTCTGGCAATGTATTGTAGTAAGAAATCACACTAATTACTTATTCTTTTTTGCAGAAAGAAAAAGACTTAGAATTAACTGCCCGAATTGGCAAAGAACTCCTAACCCATAACCAAAAGCTCGAGTCAACACTCAATGTCTTGGAATCTGACCTAAAATCGGCGAATGAAAAAATAACGCAACTGAGCCACGAACTGTTAAAGAAGACTGAGTTAATTCAGATTCTCACCAATGACGTGGATGAATCAGGGTCGGAGGGAGGGACCCCTACCGGTCTGCGAGGTATCAACTTGGATTTGATGCAGCGTCGAATTTATTCTCTGGAAGATGAAAACAAGCAATTAAAAACTGAGTTTACCCGATTAGTAAAGGATGCAGATGACTGCGAGGCACAAGAGGCTAGGCTAGTGAAAGACATTGCCAGTCAACTAGCAAACGCAAATATGGAGGTGGATGGTATTGCAGAGGAACTGGGGCGTCAAAAGGAGGAGAATCGTATACAGCATGAACAAATAACGAGTCTATCTGCGAAATTAGCAGAGACAGAATTACGTTTAGCTAAGTTGTTAACAGAGCACGATGAAATGGGAGAAACGTTGTTGATAACACGAGAGAATCAAAATGCTTTGGCAGCTGAGTTGGTGGATTTCAAAGGAAAATATGCAGAAATATCACATTTGTTGGAGGTAGCACAGGATGAACTTAGAAAACAAAGAAAAAGGGGACTTCCAACAGTTAGAGGTGGCTCCTTATTTCCATCTATGGGCGCTGCCCCTCAGCCGGACTCGATAGCATTAGAACTCGAGTCATCTCTGTATTCTGAATTGAGTTTAGATTCAGGAATTATGCCGGATAGAGTTCCAACGTATAGGAAGGTATTTGAGACTGTCAGAAGTGCATCCAGGGTCTCGAGTACTCAAGATAGTAATCAGTTTCCGAGGATTGGATCGATGACGACTTCAACCTTGTCCACGGGGTCTAGTGGACTTCGCATGAGTTGTGGACCAATTCGGCCGTATCTGGATTCCGCTGGACAAAGTGATAGTGAAGGCTCCTTAATTATTGACCCTGAAGAGTATCCTGGTCCACATCCTACTGGGGTCCCAGGAGCGCCAGGTGAATATTCAATGTTTCCTCTCAACATTTTTGATTAATCTTCCCAACGTTTGTATGGTTTATTCCTGTCGTCGGAATTTGGAATCGTTTACTTGTCTGTTTTCAAAAAGTCCACTCACAGGACCATTGTTACGCTTGCTAAAATTTCTACCTCAAATAGCAGATAGTAAAATTTCCATGCGGACCATTTTCGCTGAAGATTGTAAAATAAGAGTTCTAATCATGTATCGCTCGAAAAGGATCTATATAAAACATTAATTCAGTCAAACATTTATGTCTTGTCTGCGAGAATTAAATGGTTTAAACGACTACTATTATCCCTTACTACGCATAAAACGCAAATTTTTTAGGAGAAAAATACGTATGGGAATATCTAATGACCCTCAAAGTAGTGCTAAAATGACATTTCTTGTTTACACAAAAAGTATAATTTTGTTGTAGATCAATTTTTACAACCGAAATTTTATATGTCAATTTATATATTTTTTCTGTACTTGCCGCAAAGAACTGTTTTTCGATCTTTTTCAAAAAACGATTTTTTCGTGCGCGGTACCTGAAAAACGTCGTTTTCGTGGCCCTGCACGCCACAGAATAGGCATTTTCCAGGTTCCACATTACGAAAAATAATATCCAAGCCTCCCCATGGAAAACAGACCTCGCCTTCGGCTCAGAAGGTAATTTTGCACGTGGAAGACGATGATATGTTTTCAAGGCTCGGACATGGAATATACTTTATGCCATAGGTGCCTGTAATCACGCGATGCTAACCTCGCTTTGCTTGGTTAAATCGTCGATTACGGACATAATGACATAAAATATTGTATGGCACTTGTGCGTAATGGTATTTTTTGGCTCGTGGGATTATAACACGCGCCTTCGGCTCGTATTACAACGTCCCACGAGCCAAAAACACCATTACGTACATGTAGCATAATATACTATTCTTTGATACTGGTTATTTTCATGGCAGGAAATCTATTGGGATCTTCTTTTGAAAAATAGTTGCATCTGCTGTAAATGAATGATTTTGTTTCCCCCCCTCTCCTACACTCATACGCACACACACAAAAAAAGAACGTGTAATTGTTATTTATTCTTGATCTCATGTTATATTATCTCCCATCATATAGATGACTTACTAAAAACGGATAGCATGCATTTCTTTACTTTCTGTCTATGGCTCGATTGCTTATTCCTCCTCGGATTTTTCAATTTCAAATACACCACATTGGACAATGTCAATGTTTGTCAAGTTAGACTGAATACCAAGGGGATTTTTAGGACAATCGAAGTAATATCAATCTCCATTACCCTCACCCGTCCGCCGTTTCATTCTTTGAACTAATTAAAGTTTATTCACCTTCAGGAGCTTCAGATTTGGAAGCAGCCCTTCGTCGTTTGACCCCAGCAGAAATAATTGCACGTCGGGCATGTTTGAGTACGGGCACCGGCTACAATTTCGATTACGATGGGGGCATCATTCACTCACCACCTACTTTCCTTCCTTTTGGTTGTCGTACCCCTGACAGCATAATGTCAACAGGTTCGAGCGGAAATCTCTCCGGTTTCAGTAACAACTCCACCAGTTGGCGTTTGCCTGAAAAACTCCAGATAGTGAAACCTATGGAAGGTTCTCAAACCCTCCACCATTGGTCTCAGTTAGCAACCCCTACCTTAGGAGGTCTTTTAGAGGAACGACCTGGTGTCAAAATTCGAGGAGGACGGGCTTTGGAGGATTTAGGGCTCGAAATCTTCACATTAGCAGATTTAGAGGAAGACGAAGAGTACTCGAACCCTGGGAAACTCTTCCAAGATACAGGTTCAGTTTACACTTTTACTAACAGCACAGTCCTACACCCTGAAGACCCCACCAATATCACATCGAGTGTCATAGGTTCCAGAGTTGCGACAGCCCCCAGCAGTGCCATAAATTCAGGTATGTACTGATGGTTTATTACATGATTACATTCATACAATCGATCAATTAAACTGAATCTATTGATCTAACGGTTGAGATTATGATAATACTTTGAAGCTACTCAGTAAGAGATTGAAGGTACTCTGAAGAAATCGTTGAAACCAATGGGGCATGGACCATATGTCTATGATTATGCATCACTGTGAAAAAAATTGTGAGAGCAGAATTGGAGATTCATGGGATGATGAAAATTTTGATGTCTTCCCAATTGTGTGTTCCCTTCTCTCCTCTGAATCTTTTGTGATTATCGAAAAACAGTCCATGTTCCGGTAGCTTCATTTTTCTCTTTATATGAACTTGTGTTTGTATCTGCTGCCTTTTTTGCAAATTACCTTATTTATACCTCCTTCATGCAGTGATTGGTAAATATATACGTTCACATCATCATCTTCGATTTTGGCTTTGAAGTCTCCGTTTGTCAGAATCGATTAGTTTAGATGTTTTGGGTCCGAAACATCAGTTACCTCACGACTATTCCCGTGACTCGGCACCAACATCATGGACTCAGTGGTGTCTATTTCTATAGACAACGCGTTTTGATTCAGAAACAAAAAAGGAACAACACAAAAATTATGGCAAAAATGATCCCCAGACTTTATTTCCTGCGTCCCTCCTGTTAATAAAAAATTGAATTCTAATTGATGATAAAACTCTTTTTGAATGGGCACACTGCATGAAAGGAATTATAAGGATCTCTCTGATGATGGGGTGTCATGGAATTTTCATTAGGAACCCTTTAAGTCTAAAATGAATTTCGTGTGCACTGTTCGTCACACAATTGACAGATTTTCCGAATATCAATTGTCTATTGCTTGTTTGATATGGAACTGAGCCGCAACAGTCATACTGTAGTCAGCATAACTTTTAACATGAAATGCTACCCCCCACCACTTCCATTTTACGTATGGAAGCGTTTCCCCCACTCCTTTGTTTGATGTTAAAAGTTATGCTGACTGAACTATAAACCTGGGTAATCTTGCTCATATACCAAGGTAAAAACCTATGTCCCCTTGTATTTTGATGGTCCTTCGCCCGATATTTTCTCAATTTACGGGAAACATTGATTTTTTCGATAGCCTAACCGTTTTCCGGCAAGCGTAGTTGGAATGTAATTAAACCCGGACGGAAAACTGTGAGATTTACTCCAGTTAAGTTGAAAAAAGTGTGGAGGAATGATCTAATATATTTATATATGTGGTAAATATACTGTACAAGTCCCCCACACATTTTTCAACATAACTAAAGTGCGGGAGCACGCAGAGTAGTGAGGTAACTAATATTCCGAGGCCCATAACATTCAAAATATTCGTTTCCGACAAACCGATTTATCAGCTTCACAATCTACGTCCTAGAATTCAACGGTACGTCAGATTTTTCCAAAATCGGAGATGGCTAAGTGAAAGTATATATTTACATCGCATTTCAGTCTGAGTTTCTTTATAACTTTTTTCACTTCATAATTTTTCTACATTCTTCCTTCAATGAATAATGAAAGTACCCTTCCCGATAATGAATCTAAATATGCACGTCTGAATGAAAATGCCCCATTGTCATATTTAATTTTCAAGATATTCAGTTTTTTTCTTCATCCCATCCATAACACACAAATGTTGAATGGATTTTATGTGCTCTATATCAGGGTTATTTTTTCTTTAAACGTTTAATTTTCATCACCCTATGTTGGAAAATTTTGTACGGAACACCTGCAATAAAATGCTTTTTGGCTCATAGGATATTATCACTCGCCGGTAATTAGGACGTATAATAATTCCTCGCAAATTTGCTAGGAAACTTAATTGAGTCATCACTTAGTGCCTAAACTAAGTGTAATCCGGAATAAAATCAAGGCGGACTCCGCTTCGCGTCGAGTGACTAAAAGGACTTTTGCCGTACTGCTTCTAGGGATTTCTCGTACGGGAATTGGTATTACATACTTCCCAAACTCGAAAACCCTAAAATCACTACGGCAAAATATGATGCCGGATGGGCGTTATGGGGTTTTTTTTTTGCTCGCGTGGTGGTTGGCAAACCGAGCAGAAGGCGAGGTAAAAATACCAATTCCCGGGCGAGAAAGGTCTAGGAGAAGTACGGCAAAATTATGTTCGTAACTCGTGCAAAACAGTGGTTTTTGACTCGTAGGATTATATCACTCGCCAAAAACACATTTTTTTTCACTTGTTACGAAATATAATATTATCTTTTAATCATGGACTATTAATCTTACTGTTTAACAATGAATGTTGGTTTAATTTTTCAATTAAACGCAATTTTATATAGGTATTCTATATATGTATATACGTATTATTAAATAAGATTTAATGTTATCTAGGTATGAATACACCAAGAACTCTTTCTAGACGTAATTCAACATCAACATTCTCAACAACTCTGGGTCTTGCAAAAATGTTGAATGAACGCGGGATAAAGGCAGTAACTCCTTCTTGTGTAGCAACCCCCTGTAGTGAACGTAACTTTACTCCCACGGCAACGCCTTGCAACAGTCCCGATGGTACTCCACCTCCATCTCGGCCTTCTACCCCTGATAACAGTCCAGTAGGATTTGGATTGTTTTCAACTGGTGCTGAACTGATTAAAAGAACATTTGGGAGTGAACCGCAGAGGAAAAAAAAACATAAGACGACACTTTCGAGGTCCGAGAAAAAAGCATTGACTGGAATTCGATTGGTGGAGAAGTTGGAGAGAATGGGAATTGATACTATAATGGCCACTGCCGGGGGGTCCTCTGTATTGCCTCTCGCGCTTCAGGGAGCTCTTTGTACTCGAAGGTCTGTGGATAGCCCCATGGCACGACTGACGTTCCTTAAAGGATCCATCTCTTCGGAGAGGTTGGCCTCTGCCTCGTCGTCGATTTATGGAGAATCCAGTTTGAACGAAATCGATGAAGATAAAGGGGAAGTGACACCCCAGAAGCCTGTGATTGGAGTAAGGGCTCAAGTCAGCAGACGAAGAGGAGGAGGGAGTATGAGGCCTGATTTGGGGCAGGTAACGAGTGCTGCTTCTACATCAGTGACCAAGGAGTCCACTACACAGTCGACCTTTGGGGTATTGAGTTCTATTTTATTCGGAAGGAAGGGAGGATTACTTTAAGCTATTACTATTAAGCTATCACTATTTTGTAGTGATGGAACGGGAGTTGAACTTCAAAGCAATTATTAAATGAATTTAACTTCGAAACATTATACAGTTCGATAAAAATGAAATCAGTGGATTAGATTATATAATGGTAGCAATATATCATGTCTCCAAATTTGCAAGTGCATAATTTGCGTATTCATTGGCGACAGGTTTGTTATAGTGATGGAGAATACTGATGGGCTAGTGTTGATTGGCAATTTCTTCGAATAATTTTGCCGGTACCGACATTCTGTGATAATGTGTGAATATTTAATGGATTCATGAGTATAGATTTTGTGCATTCGAGATGTTAAGAAAATTAGAAGTTTTTTTTATGTTTATTACTTCGTTACATTTTTCATTAAGGTCCGGATGGATTATCTTTTGAAGCGTTACCTACGTCTCATTTTATTATTCTCCCCGAACAAATTGTCTGAACATTTTTGTTGCATTATTACGTTAGTATAAATATCCCCATGAATATGAATCTTTCCTTAGTAAATGAATGAAATGAATGTTTCCTCAGTAAAAAGTTTAGATATAAGCAAATAAAAAATTCGTCATTTCCCTATGGGAGTGTCCATCTGTCATGTACTAATAGAGGGGTGTCCGACGGGAGGGAGTAATTTGATAATAAATCTCATTTTTCACTACATATAACCACAAAATCATAAAACTCTCTGTATTGTCCTTTGTACTACTGTTAACAACATTACGAAACTATTTTCACACGGAAATTTTCACACGACAATTGGTGGCGAAATATTACAATAAAATTTGAATGTGATCAACTATCACTTTGTACCAATTTTGTACGAATATAAACCAACTGACGACTGAATCAATCAATTACAAAATTTTGGGCAATATTAACTAAATCCCTGTAAGAAGGGACAACTGATCTTATTAAAATCTTCTTCCAATATTACACGTGAATCATAATCATTTACTTGTTAAAATGTTTTCATAATGTTTATAATAATAGTACAAAGGGCGATACAGGTCAAACGCAGCATACATAGGGCACAATGGGATTTATTATGAAACTGCTTCCTCCTCCCGGTCCTCTCAAGTACTGGTGGGCTAAAGGCTACTTTCAGGCAAATGGGGAATTTTTTATTTTCTTATAATTGAACTTTCATCGGAACAAAAAATTAAAACTCTGTAAGTTTGTATTTCTTTATTTTTTCATTATAAATTCTTGCAAATTCTGCCATTTATCGCCACGCAATATTGCAAAACCAAATATTTAGATAATTTGTTGAAGAAATGCAATAAAATGGAATGCAGATAACGTTCCATAAGATATTTGATCCGGACTTTATTGAATAATCAAAATTGAAGGCCGGAGGTTTTTTGCTAATTCATGAAGACCTTTCTTGAATGGCATGTCGGGGGTTAGAAGATAGATCCCTTTTGACATATTATGTTCTGTAATTTTCGGGCTCAACTCCCCTACTATTGTAATTTACTATTGACTTGAGAAAAATGAGACTCGATATAAATTTCTGCAATGAAGGAATCCTAGAATTATATCGATTTGGACTGAATAAACGTATTTCAGAAGTACCAATCGGAATTCCAGATAAATATTTTGTATATTTTGTATAGGCAGATAAATATTTTGTTTTCACTTTGTAGTAAAAAGATTGGAATTTCATGGACCACTAGTAGTATCCAATTCGGAAAAGAAATTATGAAGTTTGAAATTTTAAGCCTGCAAAATTTGACACAATCGTTCCTAGCCCAAGAAGCTATCGAAAAATATCTGATAATTTTGGGGCACTAGCGGTATTAATACTACAAATTTAAGTGGGTCCTAGATTTTTTAGAGATGGACAAAAATTTTCATGAGGGTTACATGAGTTTTTAATCCCTTAGTGAATATTTGATATTAAAAATTACGCTTACCTTATAGTTCACTGAAAATCGACGATTATGTTCTCTAGACATCGCTGCAGTTTTATCTATTTTCGTGCAATAATTGATTGAAAATTTAAAGTTTCCTTTGATTTTTCTCTGTGGTAGTCCTTTAAAAAAAATTGTGGTATTGTTGACACAGTTACAGAGAATTCCCAAAGGAATATCCAACGGAATTCCATTCTCTCGGTATTCAGCCGGCAATGTATTGTTTCTAACTTGAATTTTACGAATTTATTCTAAAAAAATAGTGATATAGCTAGCATATTCGCGATAAATGAAGATGTTTTTTTTCCCGTACAGTTGATAACAGTCAGTGAATTACAATTTACTAAGGGTGAGACTAAAATGAACGTATATGGGAACGAGTATGGTATTCTAGATGATTCCATTAATTCGAATTTAGTAGATCATTTAGCTACTTCGACATCAACTTTGACAGTTTATGAACGGGTGCTCCAATCTGTAATAGTTCTAATCGCGGCTAATCATGAGCAAATAGCGTTCAATTTTGACCCTATGACGCACAATATTTAATGTGTAAAAACGTGAAGAATGTGCATCGAGCATAGTGGCAGTACTCGTTAAGCCATAATTTTTTGATCGCCGAGTGTAAAATATAGGCTGTAGCGACCCTCACCGTTTGCTTTCATTATTAACTTCCACAACGACCCAGCCCTTGATGCTAGTGTCTCCATTTTCTCTGGCATTTTTAACATCACACATTTCTTCCCTGGTGCCATATCAATGTCTACACGTTGAACTGGTCTTCCAAATGACTCAATTAAGAGCAGAAGACATGCGCCATGCTTTTAATAATTCCCATAGGCTGGGCTCGGCCGCGAATAATTGAATATTTTCCAATATCTGTAGATCATGGCAACAACTACGATTGTTTGTATAGTGGACATCGGGGATGAACTTGTTCCACGTAGTGTATCGGTGGACGATACAAATAAATTTTTATAACAGAATTTATAAAGTACGGGCTGTACATTTCAATATTTCATCCACTAACTGAATTGGCACATGACATATATTTCAGATCAAAATATTTGTAACGCACGCTCATCCAATCTACAGTTTGTGGACGGTTAGTATCAAACTAATTACGACAAGTAATAATGAAATTATAAATTTTAGGGAAATTAACGCGGATTCGAGTTTGTTTCTAAGAAAAAGACAAGACATATACTAAATTTTTCCCTAATCCATTTAATATTCAGGACCAAATGTTGAATTTTTAATTAATTGAAAGTTAATATAAAATATTGATTATTTTATTGAAATCTGGAAAACTTGAAAATTGTGCTTTTCCTATAAATATAAATGTGAGATTTGATTAAATTTTCTATGAAATCTGGGTCTCATGATTTTTTTTCTAAATCAAACCAATTGAATCACTAAAACCAGGGACACGACACTTCAATCCGAGCTGTAAATAGCGAAAAATTGAGTTTTTGAATAATCCATAAAATTTCTGTTTCGCCAACTGAGTGAAGGCAAATATCTTGATTTGTCTCTGAAATGTTCATTGAGTTTCGTATTTTGACAGTTTCAGTAAAATACGTGCTGTCTCTTCCTCTGAAATACGTTAGTTGAGTTGAAATCTTTAAAATACGTAAGTTAAGAATTGAATAATGACTTGCCTGGATTCCTCTGGGAGCCATCGAATATAAATTGTTCCATTCAATTTATTTCTATCGAACTGTTGTCTAGTTAATTATAAAATGATTTAAATTCTTATCAATTCACTTGCTACTTGATTTTCGGTTCTGTTTGTAAGGTAAAAAGAGTCAAAAAAAAGAAAACTCCTGTGGTGTAGAATATAAATGTGTAAATACATCAATCAGGTGCATAAAAACGCTCATTAGGTGCAGTTGATATACTTATTTTTATTTTCATCTATACGAAGGTGCATAATACGTACAGTGGAATTTGTCAAAGTTATATGCAGTCATGAGTTAAACTCCTACAGAGTTTCAGAAAATTGTGTCCCTAATTTATATACTAGAAGATAAAGTTGAATAGTAGCAACACAATCATATTTATTCATTGAATCGATGCAATTTACTTTTCAAAGAGTTAATTCATTAATTATATATAATTTATGGTGAGTTCTACTATAGATGCAAAGTATTGAGACTAGTCACAAGTAAAGAGAAATGATGAACTGTCTAATAAAGAATTGCCTCTGTAAAAAAGTCAGGGTTCAAGAAGAAAAAAAATGTAAATACAGTGTAAGGTTGAACGGAATTCAATGATGGCGCTTTATGCTTGATTTATGATCAATCAAATCAGCACAAATTTATTCACATCAACAGAAAAAACAAGACAAACATTTTTTAATTAATTTTAATTCGATGACGCAATTATAGATGTGAAGTTACTTATTTATTTTTTGTTTTGCTATTGCTAGTCCTACTTGTTAAGACTGTGCATTTAGCCACTATATAATACGATCCTTTTGCAGTTGAAAAGAAAATCCATTCAATTTTTAGCTTCCCGATATGGGGATGTTATCCTATTTTATTTGAATTTTTTGCCATTAATTAGAACTTTATACAGAAACAGATTGAAGAGTAGGAGAGTATCTGTTACAACTTTGTACCTAGCCGTACAAATTAAAAAATAAAGCGCAGAGCTCCTCGATAATTTGAACAATTTTGGTAATGAATATAAAACGCAATAAGTTTATTTAATTCAGAATAAATGAGTTATTCTTTTAATGTTTTGACTGATAAACTCAGTTACTGCATTTGTTACATAATTTTGCGATGACGACTGAGAAAACAAATTTCCGAAAAATGAGGATGGCAGCACGGCATATTCATCAAAGGTGGCAATATCGATATTGAGGTTTTATTATTGCATTTATGCAACTAAACAAACAAAACAAAATTGGAAGTTTTTTTTTATGACTGTTAAGGATTTTCTCCACACTGCATGTGAAATGTACGCATCCTTCGTATTCTGGTGGAGAATATCGTTTAATACTCATAAGCAAAATAATCTAGACGTGTAGGTGGGCAGTGCTCGCGATTTAAAACCTCTACTGCAAAGCCGACATACGCAACAAATAGTCGTTCATTTCACGCCAGTTTTCGTTTTCTTTCTTATGGTGCCTAGCGGTGGAGAGTATTGCACGCCATCCTCATTACAGTAAATTCTCTGACATGGAATAACGGTTAAAACATCGACTAAAGTTCCACAAGGACTATTTATCCACTGCAATCATGATATCACACCGGCGTACCCCGAAAACATATTCGTTCTTGGAGAACCTCAGCATTGTGGTTTGAAAAATATTTCAAACATTCTAGATTCAGATTCCGGAGGTTAGTCTATGATGGCGCAATAAAATATGTTTATCCCTTCAGACTCAAAAAAATATGCAAGTGGGCCATGCATTGGAAACTTTGTCTTCATACTCTAGGCGAAAAATCATAATGGCATATTGCAATTCCGAGCACAGACATTAGAATGTTTCCAGAATCAGTAAAGTTGACCAATCGTACCATACTATAATTTTTCTAGTTTTTTTTTTTTATAATTTAATCCCTATACCTTCCCTATCCCTAAAATTAAGTCATCATAGGTTCTGAGAAGAGGTTGATGGCTTTCCTCGTATTGTTCCAATATTTCGTTCTGTTTTTCATTTGTTTTTTGAAGGGCCTAACTTTATTGCAGCATACTAAGTGTTGCGCAATAAAGGTGTGTACATTAAAAAATATGGAATGTAACTTAAATGATGTCTTTGTTGATTATAGACTAGTGAAACATTTGAAATTAAAATGATTTTCAAGTGATACAAATATTTCCAGCGTTGATGAAATCGGTTTCAGTAAATTGAACGTGAGATGCAAGTTGGCTCGGTGGAAAGTAAAATTGTGAAAAATACTCCTACAAATTGAATTATCTTGGCAGGTTTAGAATGCATTACAATGTTATTTAACTTATTGATTGCATATAAGATATGGTGAAAAACAAATTATTTCCATAGACAGGATAAAAAAGTGACTTATGAAATGACTATACATATATTATTCATCAGCAATGAATATTTTTTCCACGTGTGGAAGTTGAAAAAAAATTGCATTGAATTTTAATGTTTTGTAATTAAAATTAGACCCAGCCGTTAAATAATACATGCAATAATATCAATGCACATGGCATATTTTATAAATGGCCAACTGATCGTTTGATTTCAGTTTAAATAAAAGTTAGTCTGAAAACTTAGCCAGTCACTTAGTTAGAAAATTCATTTTTTTTCTGCAGTCACCATCCATGCCATATGATATTGAAATTAAAACATCAATTAACTTAAAATTTGTCTATATCAATGGTAAGTAGGGAAATTTTGGCAATAGACAAAATTTCGAAGCTAAATGATCAGTTAGTAGTTGGTGAACGAGCTATTATTATGAAAACGAGTTAAGGACGGGCTGTGCCGAGATGGGAGAATTTTATGCGGATGTGAATATTTCGTACATGTTGTTACAATGGATATATTAGTTAAAATATGATAATGAACAGTAAATTGGAACAATAGATTTATTTAAATAAGAACTGTTGTATACCCACTATTTTCGTAGAATAGGTTTCTCTAATTCTCTATCCAATCGTTCACCCAATTTCCAGAACCTCTTATTTCTGAATATTTCCCTTATCTTTGTCCCGAAAAGAAACTGACCTTTTTTTTAATTTAAGTTATTAAAAAAAACAGAAAATATTATAATTACATTCGCACAAACAATCGCTCCACAACTGTTATTATTGTGCCGGTACGTCTCCAATATCTTGAGTATTGAAACTATTACTTTTTCAACACCTCAATTTTGGTATCACTAATCAGGCACTTTCCTCACTCATTTGACAAATCCTTCACTAAGGCATTCAAGCTGCCCGACATTCTTTCTTACGTCAATTGGGTATTTGCATGATTTTTATATTCATTAACTTTTGATATTTTTACATTCTATATAATTTTTGAAAATTTTTGAAAAAAATATTTTTCGATTTTGTTCTTAAAAATTTAAATAATTTAATAATTAAAAAAAAGCTGATATTTGAATGAATAAGTAGCTCCATCTCGTGTATGTGACGTCA
>JAPYZM010004709.1:0-17560 GCA_030522845.1 Psyttalia concolor
ACTGCCTTTAGGCGCGCAGTGAGAGAATCTCTCACATTTTGTGACGGAGCTTGATAATTTTTTTTTTATTAATTATCAATGTTAGGGCATTCGGTGCGATTTCAGAGGTAAGAGGGATAGTTACTAGGGGTATAGAAAAATTTTCGCCGAAAAATATCGAGGATTCGGTCAAGTTTTCTATGCCGCAAAAAAAGCGCGAGAGAAAATCTCATAGCGCGATCGCTAACGGGTTGAGCACTTCTGAAATTACAAAAAAAAATTGTTCCAATTGCGTGCGTATTTACATTGCAACGTTTGCAGTTCACATGAGTTATTTATAAATACTGGGGTAGGAAATTATTTAGATTGTTTTTCATATTTTTATGCAACGTCTGCAAAGACATTTATTTATTAGAAGATGAGAATTTTTAACTAGCGGAATTAGAAATTCCCGGGCTTGGAATGGAGGATTAAATTTTGGTTTGATGGGGCTACGGATCGTGACGTTATAAACAATTAGAAAACAGTAGAAGATTAATATATTGGATATATTGAGTGCCGTAGTTTTTCGATAGTCAAAAATAAAAACTACTAGGCAGAGGAGAAATTATAATTGGCGGTCTCCTTTGCTGAAATTGTAGCGGATGTCTTTACATGAATTAATATGTTTTAAATTAATGTTCCGATGCGTTGGTGGGTCGGTGCGTGACTCGTTCGCCACCGACTGTCGGTGTCGAAAGCAGAGACCACTCGAAACAATGCTCTCCAGCTTGACCGGCAAAAAACTCTGAATATAAAACCATTTACGTTAGGTTTAATCGCAGTAAAGAAACTGGGAAAAAATCTGATTTATTTCGCTCGCGAAAAACAGGAAAAACAACCGCTACCGGATGTACGCGAAATTCATAGAAAAACCGTGATTTTTATTTTCGAGGAAGCCAAGGAGAGAAGGAATAACTCAGTATGGTACTCATAATTCAGGCAATTAATTGAACTGTTGACTGCGTCTGATGCTTTGCAGATTCGCGAATCCGTCCGGGAATGGGAATTTCATACTCCGAAAATTCTAGAAAATTATACGAAAAATATTTTGGGATTTTTAACAATTACTTTTTTTCTGACAATCTTCAATTAAAGGTCAGTTGAATTTTTGTGACAAAAATCATGAAATATATTAAAAATTGTCGACAATTTTCGATTTACTGAAATTTTAGTAACGGATGATATTTATTGTCAGTTGACACTAATGATTTTGACAATACCTTTGCAAATTTAAGATGTCATTGAAATTTTAATGATAATTTAACATGAAAAATTGCAATAATGAATTTGCAAATTGACTGCGAGATTTAATGATCGATTTAATTTCAACTGAATTCACACGTTCAAGAGTGAAAATTTAGCGGCAGTCATGGGTTAATTATCGCGAATTTCTTAAGACTTGATTAAAAAATTTTAAATACATAAAATATGAGAAAAAAAAACTACAAATCGTCGACAATAGAACTTTCAGAGTAATCATTGCTTGTTATTTAGAGTTCACGGAGGCACCGACGACTGCTTCTTGAGACTTTTTCCACATGTGCGCTGGCCCAACTTTTTTCAGGACCGTCGATATCAGTAACAATCGCCGAGGCCTCTTCAAAGATACAGGCATTGTGCATTGTTTGGCGCAATGGCTCCAGCGGCTATTGCCACGTCCTTGAAAGAGCTAGACGAGCGCACAGACGGAATAAAAATCAAAGGATGAGCGGGTAGAGCGACGAGTGATAATTATTTTAGCAGGGCTATGAACTTTGTTGGTTTAAAAAAATCCGCGGATATTGTTCACTGAAAAAGCATTGGCTGAATGTATTGCACATTGAATTCACAGTAAAAAGGATCTTTTTCGGCTCAATTCGATAAATTAGCAACGAAAAATAGTTATTACAATACCGAGTTTTTTTTTTCTCTCATTGTCTTTCAATGGGTCCACCGATTTCTGAGAAAAAAAATACATTTTTGAGTTTAATTCATACGTATAGATGGATAGGGCATTGCATCAATGGCAAGAAAAATAGTATCCACATGTTTTTATTTATCTTTTTATGGTTTTCCAACAACTTAGATTTTTTTAACGAGACTCCTCGAGGAGGGGAGGAGTTCACACTTCGATTATTACTCCTCCGCGTTCTAAGAGAATTTAATCCGGATATTTGTCTATTGCTTTATATGCATTATAAATATAATTATTAAGTAGGCATTATAAATTTATTAAATACGCCGGTGAAAGAAAAATAAAAATTGTTTTCAATTGAAAAATTTCAGAAGTTGTTCGGAAACCAAAAAAAAAATTCAGTGAATCTAAGAACCAGAGGTAAATAGAAAATTTTATTGCATCTTCTAAATAGTCGAACAATTTTTTACAAGTTATTATTGGATAAATCTCTAATTCTTTAGAATTCCGGTAGATGGCGATGGCCGTTAGGAGTAACTCTCCGAATGAACTTCAGCATGAGATATAAGAGCCGCCCGGCTTTATCACATAAACGGGGAGAAATATTCAATAAATAAATTGAAATACCTAAAAATTAAAGCGATGCAATAAAATAGATTTTCTCAATAACTACTAATTTTTTAGAAATATCACATAATTTGTAGGTAAACCACGGGATTATTCCAAACGGTTCCGTAATTTATTTATTAAATCACCTAAAAAAAATCACGAAATCAATCCCATAAATTTTATTTAAATCAATTTTCCAATTCAATTGCGTAAATGACGAGCAACCAGCGAAGTCCGTCATTTGTACCGGAAATGTAGTCATTTTTGCTCGATTTTTAAATGATTTCTAACACTTGATTCTCGCGATGTTAATAAATTTTCATTTCAGAAATCACGGAAAATTTGTATCCCAAATGCATATAGAAAGAAAAACAATTTCGCCTGCCGATGGATCTTCTTTCACTCGAAAAATAATTTTTGACATGCGCAATCCCCAGAAACCGGGATATAGAAATCAAATTCATTTGGTTTAGGAGAAGCTCTTCTGACACTCGAAATTAATAATAAATCATCAGTATCCACCTTCCCAATACTTAAATTATTTATATTTCCCAGTCAATAATGGCAACTTTTAATTAACTGACAACTCACGAGAGCGATACAAATTTTCATTTTTTTAAAAAGCGTGGGATAGTCTGGTGGTGTAGGTCGTAGTTTCCAAAAATTCTTCCAAAATAAATTAAATATAAAATTTTCCCGGCTACTGCAACCATTCCTAAGTTGATACATTTAATTTTCCCGATAGTAATCCCCTGATATTGCGAGTAAGACACCCCAGGGAGCGCATTTGAGCCTGATGAAAATGTTAGGAAAGCTATTAAACATACTGGCCTGATGATCAAGATGGGGAATCTGTGGAAATTCAATCCTACGTACCACTATCGTAACAATAGTACCGCAGTTGAATCGGAAATAGAAGCGGTCGTCATGGGTTATCCGCCTGATCTACAATTGGCCAGAGAGCCAGCATGCATTATATATCTCTTTTTTTTTATGCCGGATGCATTGTCGTACCACTCCTCCTTTTTTCTCATCTCATTCACTCTTACTCCTCTTGGCCCCTGAGGTTTTCACCCCACATAGGTATATACCTCGAGTGTTTACGCAATAGATGCTTTGTCCATCGAACGATGAGTCGTATTGTCTGTTTGCTGGAGGGTATACGCAGTTTTTTCCTTATTTTCATCTCTCTCCAGCCAGGCTTCTGTGGGCCTATACGTCTGTCTGTTTGTCGAATAGATCGTGGGATCTCTTCGAGAACCGGAGTTGTACATTTGTACCTTCATGGGAGAACAGAGAGACCCAACCCAAGTTTCATGCATGTCTTTTGTTCTTTGTACATGTATCTATAACGTGCCCACGATCGTTACCCGAGCCGCTGGATTTTCGGAGATGATCCTATGCTCAGACCGTGATAATAGGTTGGAAGACTTTGTCGAGCATTTTCATGGATTCATGATTTTTCATATCTCCTAGAATTGTTTCGTTTTAATGAACCTTAAAACCTGCCGATTGTAACAAAATTTATTCTCGTTTGTGGATTTGGTTCTCAATATAAGACATGTCCACTCAGTAACGATACCTTCTGTGCCCCGGTCTTTTTCTAATCGTCGCGAAGAGTTCCTGTCCTAGGACAAGAGGATAAGAGCCCTTATCCCCGAGTACCGTCTGAACACCAGCCGCAATGAGCCTGTGATAGTGAAATAGTAGATTTTTTTTATGAAGACCATAGGCGAAAGCCTCTGAGTCATGTAAAGTTCTCTGCGGATTTGCCGTCGGTTACCCTCGTCTCTGACTTACCGATCCCGGCTACTGCCAACTTACACGACACAAAAACTGACGCTAGCGTCCCAATTGTATATACTCTATTTTTCGTCATGGAGGCTCGATGAGGTGGGGAAGACTTAGGGACGCAACGGCGGGGTTGCATCCTCCCCTTAAATCAAAATTAAATGATAAAATGAAGAGAAGACAATTAAAAATGATTTCTATGTCTTAATGAATATCAAAGTGACGAAAATATAGACGAGATCGCCGGGAGACAACGAACACCTGGTGGTTCCAATTTTCTCGTTTATTTTTAAGACTAATTAAACGGAGGCACATATTTTGTAATCATTTTCCACCTCTCCTGATTTTTTCACGCAATTCAGGTAAATTTTCTTTTAATCACTCGTTTTGCATGCCGCGATGAACTAATTCAGTCCAAATGATGAAAACGTACTTCTCAAATTTACCCCCACTTTTTCCCAATCACAAGTGGATCCCTCGTCTGTCAGGTCTCACACTCCGACTTTAATTGCAGTCTGTGTGGTCGGGATGAGGAGATCTTATTCCTCAAAGTTACCCCCACTCCCTCCAATCCCCACTAAAATTCTTGTCTCCCACCTCGGGCACCCAAGAGTACAATTGAGAACGTGCCTTCAACAATACTAGCGCCGCTCGCGTTCGCCTCGTTGATTACCCTTAAATGGGAACGTGACGTCATTCGATTATTTTCGATTCGATTTTATCATACAGGATTACCCCTAACGATTGGTTTCTACGAACGCCACCAGGAGTGCTGTCCAAGCGAGCGCCATATTGATCCTTAACAAGTCAAGGGCCGTGTGTAATAATTTATTACCTCGAAATCTCCGTCCCTCATTGCACATGAAATACTCATCAAATTGTGAGCAGACATAATTTCCGACTTGAAGAAATCATGCACAGAGGTCGGAAATTAGGTTCGCTTTTGATTTAATAATTATTTTTTCTATAATCAGTCACGCAGATATGGAGGTTACGAACTATTACAGCGGGGCCTTAATTTATGTTATACTTTCTAAAAAATTACATGAGTTGCAGATCTAGTAACTGTAAATATCTGTTCCTTGAAGGGTAAATGTTCACCTAGCGTCCTGATCCTCGTTACCGGCCCCAGTCTATATTACACAATCTACCCTCTCGAGCGCATGCTCAGTAAGCGTTCCTTGTTGGGCCTCAGTGACGCGACCAGTCTCTCGCCCCAGCGGACGCAAAGTACGTCTTTTAGATTGTTTAATTCTTATAATATTACGAAGGCATATTTTATAGTTTATTTTTTAGGTTAGTCAAGTGAGGCTGTTTATTTTTTTTTCCTACGCCGTGTGTAAAGTGAAATTTTACGGAGTCTTCAGTCCCCACACTTTTCGATACTCGCGGGAATAGTGTTTTTAGACTCGTGGGATATCACTCGCCTTCGGCTCGTGATATAAACCCCCTAACAGAGACACTTTCCCCCAGGAACTGATGAGACCCAAACCTAAAACGAAAAGGAGTTTGACAAGCTTGTCACTTTCCGAAAGATACCGTTCACTTTGACCAGAAATCTTCCAGGTTATTTCACCATAGTCAAGTTCTTCCGACGTTTGTTATTGGATAATAATGTTAAGCTAGAATCAGGATTTACTCCGAGAAGTTGGATCCAACTATTCCATTCAAAATCTTCCGGCTACAAAAGTCCGAAAAGCAAGTCAGTCCAAATATTCCGATTAATATTGGATCCTTATCTAATTCAGACTCTGGCACCTGCTTCAATTCGGTTCAGAACTCGTAATTGTCCGATCTTCTCACCAAATAGTAATCACTACCCAAAGTAATTTTCGTATCTAAGCTATCCTTCCAAGTTTCTGTCCGAAAACTTTTCAGATGCAAGTTGTTTCAAAAAATCAGCGGCTTCCAATTCGTTAAGCTTCCCATTGAGCGGGAAACTAATGAGTAGTTACTACTCCTAACTAACTATTTCCCTAGTGCCTAATCTTATTGAATCGATAGTTACCTCAAACTACTTCAAACTATCGTTGTCAGTCTGTGCTCGGTTTCTCTAAGAGTGTAACATAGTAAAACTTCTGTTAGAAATCCAGCTAAATTACAGCATTCAATGGCGCATGAAGAATGTCCTCGTACTTGTAGCTGAACAATATGACAAGCCATTGCAATTTCATGAAGAGTACCCATTAATCGCAGGATATACTCAAAGTCTTCTCAAATAATGTCCTCAAAACGATCGTTATCATTCACATCATACGTGTTGTGTTCTCTCGAGGGTTAGGACGCCATTATAGTCGCCATGTTTACAATCCCGCAGGAGTCAGAGCGCAGGGGAGGGTCTCTCATGATGTTCGAGCTGGTTAAGAGCCACCATAAGTGATGTACACTCATCCCCAAAAGTATTCGCAACTGAAAAAAAAACAAACCCAAATCAAAATAATTATCCAAACAAAATATTTTTCTCTCCTGCTTGAATTTTAAAATGACACAGTTTGGTTAAGCAAACTTGAAGCCCCCTTTTGTTCTCCTTGAAGTATGAAATGCCCAGAGTTTTTTTTGTGTTTGCACTCTCACGTTAGAGTACCCAACACAGAGACTTCTATTATCGCAATGCTCGTCCAAACTCTTGAATCTTTTCTCTCAGCAAGTTCCTTCATTCACATGCACGTCATTAAAAATACGAAATAATAAATAGAAATGGAAGTAAGAAAATAGAAGAGGTTCTTCAGATGCGACTTGTTAGACTCTGGAGAACTAGACAACTTGAGCTCCAGTTTAGAGTGATTCTTCTAACTAACTGTTATGTCCGTTGGCTCACAGCCTTAGATGCGTCGTGAAGGTTTTTTTTCTGCTGATGGGAGGGAATTGGCTCTGATGGTGTACACAAGCGGGACTCTCTTGTCTGGCTCCGAGGGCTTCGGAATATGATAACAATTAGGATTTTTTAATTGGAGGACAATTAATTGGATATCAGGCATGCTTCGCTCTTAAAGTTAAGTTAACTCGGGACGTTTGAAATTTTGAGCTCTCGATTTTGGTGCAGTTATTGGCTCAATATCAAATACTACACCGAGAGAAATGTCCAATAAAAATTACGGAACAAGTCACGTAATCTGACAGCGAAGTTGAAATTTCACAGAGAGTACGCAATTGCCACGTTAAATTTTATCTTCTGTTCCGTAAAAATTACTCGTCTGCCTGACACGTCAAAGTTGACCGCCTGGCGGAGATTTTCAGAGACGCTCCGTAATTTTTGCGGGACGTTTCGTAATTTTTATTTTCTGAGCCGTAATAAGTCTTGAAATTTCTTGTAGAAACTTACTGTTGGAGCTTAAGTTCCAAAAAAATTACGTGACTTTTCCGTACATTTTCAAAGATGCAACAGACTTATTCTCTTTAATTCGTACATAAATTTATGAAAAGAATCTTAGCGTGAGGGTTACGTGACTCGTTCCGTAATTTTTCTTAAACTTTTTTCTCCATGTGCTTATTATTATGACTATTCTTTACTATTCTCTCTTTCAAAAAGCTCTGAAAGATTCTTCAAAAGATTATGTCAAAGATCTTTTTGGGTCGCCAAAATATACTTCTCAAAAAAAACAATGTCCGTCCGTAGGGTTAATCAATTAATTGATAGATAACTGTTATTAAACAGTCAACAAATACTGAGCGATCCCGTAAGTTACCCAAACCGCAATTTGTCCCAATAATATCTGTCGACGTAAGATTGCCCGATGTCTGCCAAAAATTTTGCGTGTGTTCATTAAACTCTTATTTTCGCCGATTTTATCCTCACGTAAAGTGCCAAATTCTTCAGATTCCACCCAAGATACAAAATCCCTAGTTATCGGTCAGAATTGGAGGGAGTCGAATATAGAAGAGGTAGCAACGCCAGCATAACCAGAACGTCCAGCTGCCTTTTCTAAACGTCGCTCCTCTTTTTTCCTTTACATCAAAGGAATTATTAATCGTGGCTTGCACTTTAGGAATGGAAGAGGAAATGCAAAAAAAAAGCGTAGTCATGAGAACCCGGGGCTTTTTTATCATTCACCGACGTGAATTGAATGCCAGCCATTTTCCCTGTAAAGTCTGGACCATGGTAATTGGACCAAGATTCGTCCCCTTGGAAAAACAAAAAAAAAATGAAAAATAAGGAGTGAGAGTGTCTCTTTTCGACGCCTTTTCGAATTTGAAACAGTCAAGAGGTCTGAGATACTATCGTAAGCACGGAGTACTATCCGAAATTGAGCATTATCGATTATTCATAATTAAATTGATGAGATTAATACAGTGCACGTGGCTTCCATTGGGGTAACTATCATCTCGATTCACGAATATTGTGGCGGTAAAAGCGTGGGGAATTGCCGATTCAACGAGCCATATACCAGGGGGGTTTGCTCGAACTCGATGCCGCACCAATCAAAAATCCACGTGGTTTTTCAACTGTGTATCGTCAATTCCCCGTGGGCATTTGGTAACTGCTTACTTATGCATGCATGCGATATAGTAGAAAGTGTTTATCTTCACGTTAGAATAATTGATAGTAAATTAATGAATCATACCGATCGGAAACCGTGAGTAGTGTATTTCGTAACAAGTGAATAAATAGTATATTGTGCAACTAGTGCGTAAAGTAGCACTTTTTCGCACGAGTGCGAATACGCACGTGTTGCACACCTAATTTTTTGCAATACCTGCCAAAATTCGCTTTGAGGGGAGGTTTGAGGGCAAAGTGGTTTTTTTGTGTGCGGAGTGCGCCCACGATTTATGACCTTTACGCACACTGTGCGGAAAAGTACCACTTTACGCACGAAAACCGGTACCGAAAAGTGAACTTTTTGGGCAGGTACTGCGAAAAGTGTTTTTTTGGAGAGTGTTGGGGGCTTATATCACGAGGCAAAATTGAGTGATATAATCCTACGAGTCAAAAACCACTTTTTCATGAATTTCGAGCAAAACTTTTCTGAAACTTTGACTGAAAAGTAGTTTTTCATCACGCTGTGTCGAAAAAGTAACTTTTCCGTCACTCTCCGTTTCGCTTCGAGTGACTGAAGAGTGCTTTTTCGACACATTGAGATGAAAAACATTGTTCGTAACACGTGAAAAAAGTAGTTTTTGACTCGCCTTCGGCTCGTGATATAAACCTTCCACTCGCCAAAAACCATTTTTTTTCACTTGTTACGAAATATACTATTTCGACACATTGAGATGAAAAATTATGTTCGTAATTCGTGAAAAATGTAGTTTTTGACTCGTGGAATTATATCACTCGCCTTCGGCTTGTGACATAAACCTCCCACTCGTCAAAAACCATTTTTTGTCACTTGTTACGAAATATACTATTCCAACACAGCATGATTAAAATAATGTAAAAAACTGATGAAATATTGAAGACAAAATGTCGTCAACTATTCAACGCCTGCGGATTTTTCTTAGGGTCCAGTGGACCCTAAGTTTTGTCTCAATTTTCCAAAATTATTATACATACCTTAATTTATTTATAGGCAGGAAGAGTGCTGGAACATTTCTTCGTTCACTATTAATTTTTTCCTTGAGACAATTCAGTTTTCATTCAACTATTTTTTTCGCAATTAATTCCAGTGGTTACTGGGCAATTATGTACAATTGTCTTCATTTTTTACGGGGCACTGCGAAAAATAGTTTATTTTGTAACGAGTGAAAAAAAGTGGGAGGTTTTACGAGTTACGAATAAAAATTATCACCTCAAACGAACCTACTCAACTTTTCTTGAGTAAAATCTTGAGTTAATAATTAATCTTTTACGATGGTAATTTTAAAATCAAAATTGATGAGTTTTCAGAATGCAATTCAATCAATTAGTTCTCCAAAAATGTATAGAATGAATAGATAATTGTACTTGATCTCATACGGCGCTGCGAGTCGCCTTGAAATCGGCTGGGCGTTTGAAATCGGAGACGCCGCGCCGCTTGCTCACTCACTGCTTGTGAACAATTGTTAATTTCAAAAGAAAAAAGAAAGGAACTCGACTCTCGCACGGTTTAACCAGCAGCGGGTCTTCCGAGCTCAATGCCTGCGCCCTGACTTAATCTAAATCTACTTTCAATTATACTCCGAAGAAGAAAAAAATTTTTGTCTGTCTTCATCTTTAATCGCTCCATAATTTACAATGAGAAAAATCTAATATTATTATATACCCTGAAATTATATTCGTTAAAATTCTCTTAACAATAATATGGTCTTAAAGCGCTTAATTTTCCATCTCCATATTACTTTTTCATTCTTCCCTCTCAGTTGGCCTTATTTTGAACAATCAATTTCGTACTTCTCTCAGTTTACGCAATTTTTTTTTAGAAAAATATCCTTTGGGTTTATATTTGATCTGGAGTGACTATTACTGAACGGAGAGGTGATCTCGATAAAAATTATCGTTTCGTTTAGTAATCAAGTGTGTTTTTTTATTTTGTGACATTTTTTGCTGCTCAGTAAACCTTGAGAGCTCAGTAAAAGTTATCAAGACGTTCCACAAAAAATACCTGACCGCTCAGTAAAATTTGTTGGCTCCTTGAGTCTGCCGATGAATTTTCCGAAGGTTTTGGTAATTTTTTGGCAGTGGCTAAAATGCAACACGAGTCCCAAACGGAGGGATCATTTTCACCGAAAAAATTCTTTTCGGAAGTCCCTGGGCTTCCGAAAATCGTGGCTATTCCTCCAAGAATAAACATTGATCAATACACAACTTCAATCACCTATAACTAGCCTGAAAAATTCCATTGAGGGGTAAAAATACAAAATTCCCTCTGAACAAAGCGTGAACTGTTAAATATATGGTGACGCCCTCAGGCAGCGGTGGAAGAACTCTATAATGTATATGAAAAATGGCTTCGGGCAGAAGATTAAACTCCAGTGTGTGACGGAGGCTTTTTTTTGCAATGTATATCGCCGCAGGTCTGTTTGTACACCTGAGGTCGACGCGCATCGTGCTATACGCATTAATGGTGTCATTCATCCTAGATTTTTGTTAAATAAAAATTGAGTTCAAAATATCGGAACAGAGTTTAATACTACAAGTACTCAGAAATATCCCTCCGGTGTCTCCATGAGAAAAACTAAAATCTGAAATTATTTAGAGCAATTTTTTCTTTGTCTTGTATCGTAAGTCGTACTCTGAAGAGGTTCGCTGGGAGAATTCCCCGAATATTTTCTCGTGACTCAAGAAAAATTAACAAACGCTTTTTTTTCGATTAAAATTTTTTTTTACGCAAAGGCTTAGTTTGCTTATTTTTTTAAACATTTTCTGCCTTTAAATATAGTCTCCGAATGATTGCCAGCGAACTCAATCGAATATCCCATTGAGAGATATTTTTTGAAAATTAACAAAAAATTTTTTTTGATTTTCAAATTTTTTTTAATGCAAAACCTTGTTTTGCTTAATTTTCTCAGCATTTCCTTGCTTGAAATATAGTCTTCAAATGATTGCCATCTAATTCAATCTAATATCTCAATGAGAGATATTTTTCAAAGGTTAGCAATTTTTTTTTTCGATTTTCAAATCTTTTTAATGCAAAAATTGGTTTTGCTTAATTTTCTCAGCCTTTTCTGGCTTCAAATAGAGTCCCCGAATGATTGCCATGGAATTCAATATAATATCTCAATGAGAGATATTTTTCAAAGATAAACAACATTTATTTTTCAATTTTCAAATTTTTTAAATCCAAAAGTTTGTTTTGCTTAATTTTCTCAGCCTTTTCTGGCGTCAAATAGAGTCTCCAAATGATTGCCATGGAATTCAATATAATATCTCCCAGGGAGATATTTTTGAAGTTAAAAAACTAACTTTCAAGCAGACAAATAAATGATCTAGTGTCCAATGTGAAAGTCCGACCGGTGTCGGTGCGTCTGTCCACCATATTGATCGTTGGGAGGCGTAGAGGTACCCTCGACCGCTATATCTGTAACAGGATGGCTTCAAAGGGGGTGGTTGAGTAGAAAAGGGGGGCATTTGATGCTCCCCCTTCTTCCTCTCCGGTTCTCCACCACACCCGAGAACCCATAGCTGCGATCCTAGAGGACGGGAAGGGCTACGAATTGGGTAGGGATGGCAGAGGAAGGGTGGAGAGAGATGAGGCAGAGATGAGGGATTCGGGTGGCGTTGGAGCCGACACTAGCGGGTGCCACCGTTACCATGGCTACCCACCACCCTCGCTGTGAACAAGCCCTCCACATCATATTGGCATAGGATATTCCCGCACCATAAAGCCAAATAATCTAACGGGTGATTCAATTCGGTTCTGCCGGGGAAATATATTTCAGTATATTCAATCTCCACCCCTTGACATCATTTCAGGCATTTAATTCTCTCGGCTCTCTTTGTCATCTCCTGGGGTTGTAATTGACACACTCCATTGGGTAGAATTGGACACGTGTCTGGTTGAGAAAAACATTGGCGATCTTATCTTTGTTTCCGAACGGCGTTTGACAAGTTAAATGTTTAGCTTTGGAGTCACTGTTCGCGATTTGTTGCGCGTACAATATCACTTAGACACTATTTATCACTTTTTTGCAATTTACTTCATCAGAAAATTTATCATGTTGCGGAAACACTCCGTTTTGCCCCCGATTTCAACCAACAAATTCAATTTTAGTTTCAGCCTTTGGTAGACATGCGAAGGGATTTGAATGGCTGCAAATTGAAATTTACGTCCCTTTCAAGTTCAAAGTATTTATTCGAATACGTGGATTCAAAAGTAATTAAAATGTATTTTCAATCTGCAATTGTGTGTTGCCGTTTTGAAAATAACGACATTAAAATTAATTTTCATCACGCTGTGTCCGAAAAGTAACTTTACAGCCCGTCTCCACTTCACGTCGAGTGACTGAAAAGTACTTTTTCGTCCCTGGCGTCCGAAAATCCGCGATTCTAACCTCACTCTGTTCGGTTATATCGCGGTGTTCGGGGTCAGAGACGAAAAATATTATACATCACTCGGCGATAAAAGTATTTTCGACACATTGAGATGAAAAATATTGTTCGTAACACGGGAAAAAAGTGGTTTTCGACTCGTGGGATTATATCACTCGCCAAAAACCATTTTTTTTCACTTGTTACGAAATATACTATTTCATCACGCTGTGTCGGAAAAGTAACTTTTCAGTTATTCTCCGCTTCGCGTCGAGTGACTGAAAAGTTACTTTTCCGACCGAGCCGACGGCGAGGGTTGTAAGCACGTCAATGCTTGTCTGATTTTCCTCCCGAGGGTTGAATACGATTTTTCTGTCGAAATGGAGGAAAGCGAGGCTAGAATGCTCACTTTCGGTGCATGTACGCAGAAAAAGCCTCCATAACGAGCGAAAAATTGAAGATTCGTGACAATATATCCTAACAAATATTTTGTTTCAAACATTTCAAAATATATAAACTAAAAAAAAAATATATAAACTAACCTATTCCACAATTTCCATTTTAAATGAAGATCGTCAAAAGAGCAGA
This sequence comes from Psyttalia concolor, assembly GCA_030522845.1. Classification (NCBI taxonomy): domain Eukaryota; kingdom Metazoa; phylum Arthropoda; class Insecta; order Hymenoptera; family Braconidae; genus Psyttalia; species Psyttalia concolor. The sequence continues at coordinate 13,785 of JAPYZM010004709.1, forward strand.
CTAAATGATCTAGTACATTTGTCATAGACAATAATTTTTTTACCAGGAACTTATTCTCTTCCTCCACGACTATCATAAACTCATTCTACAACCTATAACTCATCAAAACGTCCTTCAGGATGGCATTTAAAACCCCAGAGAGAACAAAATCCGGGAATTAAATTCAATGCCTAGAAATCTAGCGCATAACTCGGAAGACCGCCTAAATTTCGTCTTCACCTGGCATAAGTCTTTGGATTCTGTTCCCTGCGTGTTTTCTCTTTTCCCTCCAACCCCCTCATTCTTCACAAATCATAAAAGCCAATGGAAATGCCACCACCACTTCATCCCCTCAATTTTCATGATTTTCTCATTTCAATCCGTGAACTAGAAAAATTCACAGCATATTATTGGCGAATTTTTCTACAACGATCCAGTGAATTATCAAGTTTCGCTAGAGGACTGGAGGACATCGAGCCATGATTCTACCCTCATCGTTATCGAGAGTACAGTATAGGGAACGAATGGGCGAATTGGCTGGAAAGGCGAGGACGCTCGAGGGTGGGGTGACTGCTGCAGAGGAGGGTGGCAGACGTAGCGAAGCTCATTTTGTCGGTGGGATGCTTGTGTGAGAGACTGAGGAGAACTAAAAAGGAAGAGAGAAAGAGGCACAGAGAGAGAGAGAGAGAGAGAGAGAGAGAGAGTGAGAGGAGAGGAGAGGTTGATGTTTCACCCTGGAGGTGGTGGAGACGAGAGAGATGTTGAAGGCGAATATACGGGTATGAGAGGGGTGAAAAAGGGGGATGGTACCGTGGAACGTTGGAACGCCTCGCTGGCGACATTATTAGACGCCCCCGGTGAGTGACTGCCAGTGTACTAAGAGCTCTGGTAGAAAAGTGGGTGGTGAAAAGGGTTGGGTGGATAAAGGGGGAAGAGAACCATGAGACTGAGTAATGAGAAGAGAAGATGTTCCGATGGCTGCTTTTACTGAAGCTGTCTATGTACGTGTAGACCACCTACACAGACTCTATGGCGCAAGTATTCTACGCTTAACTCACCCTTAAAAAATAGAATAAAAGGGAAATGGACAATTTTTGTGGCTTACGGTTTTCTCTTTTTTTTTTATCTTGTCTGTTTTGCCTCGTGCATTTCTGGTTCGTGGAGCAGCGCTCGTTAAATAATGAAAAGGAAAGAGGAGGGTAAAGGATTGATGATCGAGTGGTTTATCCCGGGTCGAGGGCTCTTCCGAGGCTGGCGCATTTTTTTGTTCACGGGGGGAATGTTAGGTGGGAGAAATAGGAAGAGGTTTGCGTTGGTCTGTTATTCTAGCTTATTGTTTCTCTCTATTTAGGAAAAATTATCGTGAAGACGGCCTTATGAACCATGTTCAACAATTCTCACTTGTAATTCCACGAGAGCTTCGAAATTATCGAGTATTTCCCGACAGGTTCGCGGCAAGCAAATGAAGAACTTGACGACTTCGTTTGTTTGCAGGGAACCTTGACGGAAATAATCGATTAATTTTGAAGCTCGAGTGGTATTCGGGGGATTATTTTTTCAATCCAAATTTCTGTAAACGAATGACAACTTCACGTCAGATTTCTGGGGCCAAGTCGACTGGATATTATTTTCTTTTTTATGTACAGGACTACCATGAAGAATTATCAAGAAATTACTTCTATAATACCATGGTCCTTGGTACCACGTGACGTCGAATGGGCCAATCCTGTTGAAAATTTGGGTTGGAAAAATAATCAGTGGAATTTTCCCAATGGCAGACGACTTATGAGCGTAATGCGGAAAATTTAACCTTCTCTTGTTTACCTTTTCTTTCTTCCCACCTTTATTAGATGTGTATCAGCATTCTTTTCATCGAGGACTTCACTGATGCCTGTTATTACTTCTTCCTCTAGGAGCATGAAAAAAAAAAACTGAGTGGGTAGATAAGTCAAGGCAATGAGGTATATTCCGTCCCCTCGAGGCTTATCGCCAACTAGTGCGCCGCTCGAGGCTTATCCCAAAATTAAACGCTATCAGATGGCGAGCGAGGGGTACCTTTCATTCGATTCCCGGTGCTAGGAGATAGGGTATCACTCATATTTTTCCTTTTGTCTCGCCCTTTTTTTTTTGTCTACCCTGCATGCATTTCAGGGGAGAGGGTTGTAAAAGAGCCACGGGGGCGGTTTGCATCAAGCCTGGAGTATGATAATCAGCGGGACACCTTGCGGATCGTATACACCTAGGGTAGAGACAAGCCAGATTTAAAATGGCTGTCACATACAGTCGAGGGATTGCCTCTTTTTTTTTTCTCGTGTACAACTTCGGGGGGATAACCTGCCCATTGCATTTGCTACCGAGTCCCTACCTCTTTTCACTACCTCCTCCCACTCCTCCTCTCTGCCCTTAGCGTGCACTGTGCAACGATGTCGAACCGACCTTTTTCACTTCAGCTATCTCGTCTCTATACTTCTTCATCATTCAGCTTGTTCTTCCTCAATTTTTATCTCCATTTTTTTTTTCTCTTTTACTCTTTTCCTCCACTGCGAGATATTATCGGTATTATTATCTCAGCGTAATCCACGACGCCATTTCACTGGGCCCCTTGCCTTTTTTACAATATCAATTTTTCAAGAGTTTGACGTCTTCGAATGAGCAACCTTGTCAATCTTGATTCTTCATGGATGATAGGATATTGTGATTTTTCCGGAGGATATTGCGTTTTATGAGGGAGTCGGGGGGAAGTGTTTTTATGTGTTTATCTTTGCTGTACCACTTCTTCTCCAGCTATCGTTCTCCTGACATTTTATCACTCGTTCTCGGCAATGTACTCTTGGAATAACATTGCGGGTTTTTTATTCTACGCCGACGATTTCACGGAGATTGTCTGCGGGCTCGATGAGGAGACGGAATGAAGGATGTTATGAATATTTTACTCCGGGTGAGCACTAGGAAATCGTTTTTTCTGCCTACAGGGCCCGAAAGTGAGGATTCTAACCTCGCTTCGCTCGGTTAAAACGCTCACTTTCGTCCAGTTGGGTAGGAAAGTCGTATTCAACCCTCGGGAGGAGAGTCGGACAAGCATTTCCCACGGGTTTTCCCTCGCCTTCGGCTCGAATCGTAATTTTCCATGCGACGACGACTTGTCCATCTTTCCTCCCTAGGTGAGAATTAGTATATTTCTCACCTAGGGAGGAAAAGTAGACAACTCATCCTCACGTGGACAATTACGATTCGAGTCGAAGGCGAGGGTTGTAACCTCGTGAGAAATGCTTGTATTATTTTCCTTCCGAGGGTTGAATACAATTTTTCTGCCAAAATGGACGAAAGTGAGCGTTTTTAACCGCGCGATGCGAGGTTAGAATGCTCACTTTCGGTCCATGTTGGCAGGAAAGTATATTTCGTGACAAGTGAAAAAAGCGGTTTTTGACGAGTGGGAGGTTTATCTCATGAGCCGAAGGCGAGGGATATAATCCTACGAGTCAAAAACCACTTTGTTCACGAGTTACGAACATAATTTGTCATCTTAACGTGTCGAGAATATACTTTTTCGTGATCCCTTTTAATTCATCGAAAAGTAATTTTGATTAGCAACGCAAGTGTAATGTAAATTCTAAAATCATCATATTAATCTTAGCCACTCTCTCATAAACTATAACTCCTAGTGCTAATTTTAACCAAACAGGAGAGATCCAGATCATCACTTCAAGTTTTGATACGCGGTAGCGTATCACCCGCAGTAAGGTTTCCTTAGCCTTCGTGTAGCATCTCACGGCAAATCCCGTAAATATCTGTACACG
>JAPYZM010004710.1:0-18604 GCA_030522845.1 Psyttalia concolor
CGGTTAAATCGCGGATTACGGGCACAATGACATAAAATATTGTATGGAACTTGTGCCTAATGGTGTTTTTTGGCTCGTGGGATTATAACACTCGCCTTCAGCGCGTGTTACAACCTCCCACGAGCCAAAAACACCATTACGCACATGTTGCATAATATACTAATTTTGTCACACTTTATTCAAATTCTATGAATCTGACAAGAGCGTAAAAACCCAAGATTTTCTCACGAAGGGTAAATTTTGAATTTTCCTGAAACAAACAAACGGAAAAACGAGGTAGGGAGATCTGCCGGGGATATTACATACCAACACACGGCGGTAGAATGCAGAACGAAATGAATTTTCAAGAGGTGAGAATACCACAATCACGCGAAGCAAGGACACCTCTGAAATCTGTTTGCTGCGGTCAACCCGTATACTTGGTGTTAACGGCACTCTTCCCCTCTGACTCTCCACCTAATGCTACGTCTATTTGAAAGGGTCTCGTTTTGAGAATTGAAATCTCACGAATGAGGCATTGACAAGGTGATTTAACCACTTTTCCATTATTACCGCGAAACAAAGCAAACTCTGTGTACCAACTGCCGTGGTTGCGCGTGGTTTAACGCTATTTTATTTAAATATTCATCATCAGCGTCGCATACGCCATTTAACAGGTAATAATTCATCAACTATCGAGGAATCATCAGAGAAAAAAAATCCAGCATTCGCTGCTGACGGAAATTTGTTGTACTCATTGTGACATAAATTTTTTTTTTTCCGTTTCAGAGGTAAATTTGTACTGACATTTTACCAAAGGCCATTGCGAATAACATGGATTTCTCCAGGGGCTCGGAAAAATCGCAAATAATGCGTGCGGGTGATATTCAGGGGGACAAGTATCGTCCGGGACTGGCTGAGGGTGAGTCAAAAATACTTGGCAATACTTTTTCATTCACAGCGGTCTACACGATTTCATCCCCACAGGGATGTTTCCGCACCATCGTTTACCGATTCCTCATGCATATGTTAGGAACAAAGCGATATGGTAGAAAAATGCCGGCAATTGCCGCAGTGGAAATTACTTGAGGCCACTTCAATTTGTCGATTGCTGATTGAGCTAATTGGTTTGTCGAGAATTAATCTTGGATAATTGAGGTGAAAGGGTCCTTTCAATCTGGCGAAATGATTTTTTGGTCAAGTGTTCTGATCGTGAAAAAGGAAAAATCGAGTAAACGAAAAAAAAATTTGAAAATTTCTACTGAAGATTTTTATCATTTGCTCTTGATTATTTGCGTAACATATTTTATATTCATAAAATTAAATCGGATTTTCCGGTGTTATTGAGCGGTTGTATTTCATCGAGTTCTAAGTAATTCGACTGATCGAATGAATTAATATGTCGAGAATTAAAAATTTGTCTAAAACTCTTATCAAAAATTAGAAATTTCGAGCCGAAGAATCTCATAATTATTTATATAAAATAATTCCTCCTGCTAAAACTCAATATAATTCTCCAGTAAAATTGCCTAATTTTTCCGTCCAATAATTAATAGTAATAATAATTATAATTCTATCAATTCTATTCGGTCGAATCGGATCTAATTTGACTGATCGAATCGTCCAGCCTTTCAATTTAAATATAAATAAACGTGTTCAATACATTTTTAATCACCTCAAAATTTTGAACAATCTCCCAATTACTTAACTAAAATATTCCCACTTCCACTAAAATTGCAAAATTTTTGTATCGACCAATGAGATCAATCCTATCTCGTCAAATTATACTCAATCCAAATAATTGAATATAAAGTCCGCAAAAAAAACCTCATCAACTACATAAAATAAAAATTCCAAGTCAAAGAGCGGGGCAATTATTTATCTAAATAATTTCCTATGGATTAAATTCAAGATAATTCCCCCGTAAAGTAGTTCGGTTTTTCCATCGGCCAATTAGATCAATTTCCCCAAATTGCCCCTAAACCAAATAAAATCCCTCTGAAATAGGCAAAAAAAAAAATAACCTCATCAACTCCATCGTCAGTCGAAACGTTAGCTTTTCGCCTCATGATACATATAAATGAGCGTTATAATCTTGTCGACGTACACAGACACTCAGCTAATTGACTCGAGCAAAATTAAACTGAAGTCGCGTTAATAATGTAACACCAGCCACTCGTCTGTATCAGAGTGCGAGGGCCACGGGTACAGGAGAATTCGCACACATTTACCCTGTAAACTTGTAGAGTTGTATTTGGTGTAACAATGATGGACGAGCTGTGCGCCCGACCTCAAAGTTGCCAACCTCGAAATACCAAAATCCCCCCCCGGCCCCTCCTCTCCCAAAACTTCTACGCTAACACGATCAGTCAACACCAAACCCCAAAACCCGTTGCTTGGCAGCATAATCTCTACCTCCAGATTAATTATTACGCAATGAGAGAATGCAGCGAGCGTCAAATGGCGCACGGCAAGAATTTAAACGCGAACGATAGGAATTTTTCAGATGATTTCTCTTTTCAATGCAGCCAGCGGAAACGACTGAGAGAGTGGAAATATTGTTAAAGATATTGATACCGTAACACCTCAAGTCATTCTCAGTACTATAACTATAACCATTAACTCAATCACCGCAGCACTTCCTCCCGTCGGCCTCAAACAAAATTAAATACGCGGTATAATGTACGTATTGTACAGCAGTTGAACCGATCATTGTCTACCGGGAAACACTTTCACAAGGCAAAAAAAAAGTGTATATATATATACAAACGACACAACTGTCTTGTTTACTATTCAAGTTGGATCGTTATTAGGTACTTGAACGTCAACCAGAGGCTGCTCCTCACCGCAATTGGCAGCTAACCCAATCCACATGTTTTTTTTATGGCTTAAATTATGAGAAAAATATTCCGAGACAAAGAGAATAAAAGAAACATCGGAATTATCAACGATTTCCCGGCTCAACGCTGGAAAACAAAGTGCCAAGAGCGAAACGTACTTTGGATAATGTGTATTAGTGAACATTTGAATTGTTGTTATTCTACGAATAGGGCGATAAAGTGACCAGTTAACATTCACCATTCATCTTTTCTAGCCAATAGCGCTGACAGTTAAATTTATGGATTTACGCGATCAGTTTGCACTCATTCATGCGCGATTATATGCTGTCTCTGAAAGTCTTCCGGCACTCCTTCCTCTGCGTTAACGTCGGTCATTGCACCTCCAGGTCGCTTAGCAAACGTAGAAATTCCATGCGCTTCGTCTCTCGTAAAGGATAAAATTCAAAATCGACGGGGTAAAATAATTTGAATTTTCTGGAATTCAGTGACTGAAATAATTTTGACATTCTAAGATAAAAATCCCTCAGACCGGGGGAACAAATTTCAAATTAAATTAGAAGAGATGCCTTTCTCTTTCGGGTATTTGTCCTGAGTTTAAAAAAATTAATTGCCCATTTTCCCTGAACCCCCCGAAAATTTCGATTTTGAATTTGCCGATTTTCTCTCATTTCCCCGGATAAAATCGCAAATAAAAATTCGATTTCTCTCTACCAACATTAATATCCAAAACTCTAACCCACTCTGGGCCCAATTACAATTAATCTCCTCCAAGCGATTCTCTTTTTTCTTGATTTTTTTTCTCTCGATCGCCAGGACTCCCAGGTCTCCACGCCCGCCTATAAATCACGATTAATAATCCATTGTGATCATCAGTACCACAACGAAAGAATGAAATAAAACATGTCAGATTCTATGTTTACCAATAGATGATTAGACTTTATACCCACTAATTAGCATTCCCCCGGCAAGAGCTCCTACCGTGTTACACACGGCCTGTGCAGCCGTCGAGTAAGCGTGACAGGAGTCTTACTTAGCGCTTTCTTGTTTCACCTTTTTTCTCCTTATCATTATTATTATCATATTAAAAAGAGCGGGCATACAGTAGGCGAATAATTCGGTATTATAATTGAAAATACTTATCTCCGAGCATTCACGCTGAATTCTTCACGTACCACATTATGAGCACTAATTGAGATTCAAGTATATTGCGCTGCTACCGTATGATTCGCCTTGAGTTGGTTTTTGTGAAAGGCCTGTATATCTCCCTCCCTCCCCCTCGATGTTTTATTTTCTCCTTGAGATTCCACCAAAAAAAAAAAAAGGGGGGGGGGGGGAGGCGAGTGAAAGAAAAAACGACAAAAATTAGAAGAAATGAAATCGATTCCCACGTTGAAATAACTAGTGGAGCACGTCTTAAGAAGCGGATAAAAAGGATGGGTATACATTCGTTTGAGGTGGATCTGTATAGTCACCTTTAATTGGACCACTGTTCCACTGATTCTGCTGGGCTTACCGGCGGGCGGTGGGACGAGGGGGGGACACGAGGCGTAGTTTAGAAAACGCGTGTGAGTCGATACCAACAAAACACTCGACATATATGTATATATATATATATTTATATGTTGGGCGAAGGATAGGGCAACTCATCCAAAGTATGGAGTTAGCTTGCAAGAGATTCTATTTCAGGTTTTGGTCACGCGATGCCTTTTTTCTCTGATTCCACGTACCCTGTTATCTCTGGCCGGAGGCCAAAGCCACTCTGCGCTATACACGGACACATCTCTTCTTGGTTATTGCCGCCGGTCACTCATGTGTGTCCATTCGCTGTTGTTGTAGTGTATGGTTGTTGTGAGTTTGTGTTTTTTATATTTTTTTATTTTTTATTTTTTACCCTGTCAAGATTTTTCCCGCTCGGGGAAAATAGGGCCCCTCTTTTGGCAAATCAACGCGACCAGCACTTGCTATTTTGGATTTTTTAATGTATTTTTATTTAGTTTTTTTTTTCTTTTTTTTTGTTTCTCTCATTGGCACTTCACTTGTCCGCTTGTTTGTCAGGACGTTAAGGGCCTTTTGGCGGGTATTTAATGAGCAACGAGAAGCCACAGTCATTTCATCTGCAAGAAGTAGCGAGAAATTAAACGACACTAAAGATAAAACGTGCCAATGCGCTGTGAGATTACTTGTGCATGCACGCGTGGTTTACCCAGGACCGTTGAATAACAACTTCTGTATGTGACTGGATAGCTGCAGTGCAGGTATACACTGACGGAAGTTTGTGATTTTGTTAATATCGAGAGATCTATTGCTCGAGAGGAGTCAATTCCCAGTTATCTCGTTCATGCTGAAGTTGAAATTGGATTGGAAAGGGGCCGTTTGGAGTTTCGACGAAGTGCCGTGAAGAAAGTCCAGAGCTCCTGCAGGTCTTGGCGATTTCATTTTCGGGGAGGAAAAAAATATTGCTCACCCGGCAAATTGAAATTCACACAATGGATTTGTCCGTAAATTGTTCAATATCAGTGAGCCAATCATCAAAGACCTCGCTGACGACAAGCCAAGAGCACACTGAGCTCCATCATTGCTCAATGCTCGATTTAGTCTCGTAACGTGGGATACCATGATTTATGTCATTATTGACTCAGACGTGGTAAGACTCAATGCGAAAAGTCACTTTCATTGGCAGCAAATGCCCCCAGCTAAATCATTAATATGATAATTCCAATTAACGATGCTATTCCGTTGATCTGTCATGGTTTATCAGCTGACTTTATCAGCATGAATTAAATGTTGATCATGCAGAAACTTGTCACGCCAATTATACCACCCACTTGGATAGATTTGAGAATGATAATGTGGCAAATAAAATGTGATAACAAGTACTAAAGATAATTGAAATTTCAATAAGTTGCAGTGGAACTTAATAAATTGCCATTTTATTTTTCAACTTTGTAGAAATAATTGAATGGCTTTTTGAGTGTTCTCTCTGAGCGCTTGAATGACAGCCAGAGCCATCGTAATTCTATTGCCGATGAGCATTGAGTGACCAGCAGGCTCTACCTACACTCAACTTTTGCCGTTTTCTACCTCCCCCTCCCCCTCTCTCTCTCTCTTTCGCCCCCCAACGTCTGTAAAATATCAGAAGACATTACCGTATAATTCAAAGATTCTTCATTTGCTACTCTGCTCTATAGCGTGCTCGGGATTTTTCCTTCCGGCAAGTGAAACAGCCGCACCGGGAATTACTATCAAGCCAAGTATAATATTGTACTCGCACCGGCGAATACATTTAACTCACGCTATGGCAATATAATTCTTAGCTTTCATTATCCGCACGAAAAACACGACAGCAGGGAATTCGTTTAAGTGTACTCTAATTACGTACTTCACACCGAGGTGCAGCGTCGGTAAGCGGCATCTCAGTGATACCTCTTATCCTTCCTCTCTTTCAGTACCAGTCTAGTCAGGCTTTATTGGTTATGTATTAATAATTTGAGTGGAGCCAGTTGTGTATTCATCAGTTGAAATTCAGTTAGCAGTAAAATTATGTATGATAATGAGACTGAAAATAAATAATACCTGCAAGACGATCCTTGAGATGTGGATGGGCTTGGAGTGGATGGGCAAGATTGGCAAGTAGACTGGCGCGATGGAGGCCAGCGGCAGCAGCCGCCTGCTGCTGGCTATGTTGGAGTGCCTGAAGACTCCAGGGTGGTATGAGACCAGTCTGAGATGTGATGCTGTTCCCAGGTGGGCCATTTGGTCCTGGTGGCCTGTGGGCAGGGACCCGGATGACACCACCACCTGTGTATATTAAACCAGAGCCACCGGGGAAAAGCCGGAATGGCGCCAGGAGATCGGCCGGATGCATTTGGCCGCTGGTGTGCATGTCTGGTGTACTGCCAGTGTCATCGTCATCCTTCTCAGACATTTTCTCCTCAAGCTCGACACCCCAGGATCTCCTCTCGTCCTCGTTTGAGTGACGATTGTTACTGTCCTCCCAGACCCATGAAGATCGTCGCTCTTTATCACTGTCTGGATCATCGGAGCTTGGGCTCTTCGCCTGATTCCTACCGCTACCATCACCCAGGAGACGACTTATACTGAATGGATGACTACGCGGTGATGTATCACTCGGTGTCTTCGTGTGCATTGGTGGTGGTGATGTTGAGCATTCCGACGGTGCTTCGTTCGGATGATTGTCAGTGGAATTGACGTAATTGCGGGGTGAACAACTCCGCGAGTCAAGCTCATCGACGTTGATCTCCTCCGAGGGATCAACTTCGCTGTCTCCGTGATCAGACATGTTGAATCAGTCTGGTTGTCAATAAGTCGTTCAAGTTTTTTTTTTCTTTTTTTTTTAATGGGGATCCTACAAGAGATCAATCGTCATTTCCCATTAACTGGCATCTGACGATTGATTGGATCGGACAAATGTCAAATCAATGAGTCTATGTTTGGGCTGGAGTCTTTCTCAAATTTCTCCCACAAACCATCAACATCAGCCTCGGCAATTTGGAAATTACGGAGCACGTACGCGGCCTGCCGCGAGCATCTCCTTACGTTCGTACTCGTATCTCTGTCCCGTTTGTTCGTCGGCCATTTTATGGGCCATAAACATTCACGAAGGCTTTTCCAGGTAAGGTGGCCAACATTCTCCTTATACCTCTCCCACCCTCAGATTCTTTTTCTCCCTCTCTCTCTCTCTCTCTCTCTTAACGTTTTTTTTTTTTACTTTTTACCTGGTATCAGCACCAACCCTGCGCGATAAATATACATATACGGTTACCTCGTTTTCCCTACCCTATCATTCAGATGATCGTTGCAGCAGTTTTGTGTAATTGTTGTTGTGCTCTCCAGCGTTTATTCTTCTTGTATTCCAGTGCAAGTGTGCCTGAACTTTGCAATATATTCGGCGCACATTGGGTGAATTGATAATATCCCTGATAGAATTTTTCACAGTAGTTTACAATTAATTGTATCCACTAACAATTGCCCTCTCGGATAATACACAAACACTTATCAACAGTTTATCAATCGAGTCCATTACCACCAGTCACTCAAGCAATCAGCACAATTTGATTAAATCCCATCGGTGATGAGTCACACACCACTAATACCATGTTCAATCGATCAAAACACCTGGTTGGCAATTTAAATTGACCAGAGGGGGGTTTGGGGGGGCGGCGGTGGCGGGGGGGGCTCGATTGAAAAAAGGAAATAAAACAAATCACAGACCAATCTCTGTTGGTGAACCAGCGTGTTCGCTTCGTCGTGGTAGAGTGAATCAGCCTCGCTGATTCTGACTACTCGGGACTCGTGATACCAGGTGGTTATCCCCACCGTGACACTACCCATGTAATCGAATGGCCCGCGTTCAGCCGGCCACACCCACTCACCGTCGCTAGCCAATGGGAGCGCAGCGCGACACGCCCACAGCCGCTCCCATTGGTTCAAATCAAATTGATACCTATTTAACATTTGAACAGAATGTTGCAGGCGATCGCCTTTTTCCCCTGTATTATTTATTGGCCTCGTCATTTTTTTTCTCCCCGTTGTACTCGTTTTTGCTGCTTTTTTTCTCTCTCTCTCTCTCGACCTCCCCCTGCCCTCCCCCAAGCCTACCTTCATCCTCGCACACTCGCCCTGCACTGGGCCACACTCAGTGGCTCCTTCTCTCGCCAATTCGCCAGACCACGAGACCCTCTCCCTCCCTCTCTCTCTCTCTGGCTCTCTCTCGGACTGGATCGCTCTCTCGCTCGCAACCGCTCGCTTCGTCGCATGCCGTAGAAGCTGTGGGACTTAATTACGCGAATGCGCGCGAGTCGAGCCAACCTCCAATTCTCCATCCCTCTCGCTTTACTCTACCCATCGTATTCTGGCTCAGCCCTTCGCTGACTCCCTCTCTCTCTCTCTCTCTCTCTCTCTCGGAGTCTCTCTCACTCTTTTTCTCGCCTCTTCTGCAACACCTCACATCATCCCACTTGGAACTCTGGCTTGTGTGCTCCTTCTTTTTTTTTTCACTCCCCTTTCCATTATCTCTTGCTCTCTGTCGCCCTCCCCAAACCCCCTCCAACCCGTTCAACCCCCTCTGTCAGCTCTTCAAGTATCACCGCAGAGTTTCTTGCTTCATGAAACACAGCTCTGAGCGTTTTAAATAATTCACAGACAATTTCTCATGCGTTTAAACAGCCGAGCACACACTGTCGATTGAACGAGGCCTCTGGGATATGAGTTAAAATCATATTGCGAATGTGTAATTTATATGCAACCATTGGATCCTCACTTTCACGTGGCTCCCAGCGATGTATGGTAATTTTTGCCACTTCAATGGTTACCTGTGGGTGGAAAAAATGGCTCAGTTTTTGGGAATTGGCCCAGTTTTTTCGGGCCCAGTTTTTTCGGGGGGACTTTTGTCGGAACTTATGATGGCCTGGAAATTAGGGATTTTAGAAGTGGAGAGCGGAGACGAAATTGTGTAAAGAGAATTCAATGAGGAATGACGACGTGATCTTCTAAAGCGATACAGTCGCGAGTAGCGAAAGAAATCATTTAAATTAAATAATTTTTGTTACATCTTTAGGAAGGAGATTATAATGATACCATTCGACCTCCACTTTCATGTGGCTCCCAGCGATGTATGGTAATTTTTGCCACTTCAATGGTTACCTGTGGGTGGAAAAAATGGCTCAGTTTTTGGGAATTGGCCCAGTTTTTTCGGGCGGAGCTTATGATGGCCTGGAAATTAGGGATTTTAGCAGTGAAAGGAGAGAAATTGTACAACGAGAGTTAAATGAGAAATGAAGACCGCGATTTTTTAAGCGGTACGTCCATGCGGGAATAATAAAAGAAAAAAATCATTTAAAAATAAATTTTATTCTGTTTTTCTTACAAAAGTATTGAGAATATAATAATGATAAATTTGATGATTTTTCGCGACGAGTTACCAATGTTATTCCACGATTGGCAAAATTTATTTCAATATTAAATTTTCGTCACTTATTTTTTAGTTACAAGGGAATGGATTTTTCATACGCTTCTCGAGTACAAGAATTATTTCTTATTCTACCCAACAAGAAGTCAATTGCAGCTCAATTATTGAACGATTTGCACTTGTTACGTCTCAATTAGCAATAAAATAATCCTCGACTATAACCAAGTTCCTAAATTAACGTAAAAAATGGTTTAAAATTGAAAATAAAACATGTCAATTCGCAAAATGACTGGTAATAGTTTTTTTTTTTTCAAATTGACAAATTAGTTTGATTTTCGAATTTTTCACTAAAAATACAAGTTTCTCGGGTGTTAAAACTTTTTCTCTCGGCACTGGAGTCAAAGTAATTTAAGGGCGTGCATTTTCTTCAGCGAATATTTAATAATTTTCCACGTAAGACGGCGATAAAATTGCTAAATAACAATTTCACTCGATATTTACAGCTGCGTAACGGATTGATATTTACGACTTTAGAATCATGGGTATGGGAATATGCATGCTGATATGCCTTCACGTACGTAGACGCTCACTTACATCCTTTTTTGCGCGATGGTCCCTTCATGAGGCTTGCAAATAAGCGTTTGCAAAGCCACGTAATATCCCAGCAATGATCCACCGATAGTTTTCATGAGGTTAATTACGAGAGCCATCCCCTCCTCCCTACCTCCCCCCTTCCCCTCTTGTACGTATTCCGGGGCCGGAGGCAATAACCACAAGAAGGAGATGAAGAAGATGAAGATGAAGAGGTGGGGGAGAAAATGGAATTTCAATCTCATAATTGTCCCATCATTTCTGAGCCAGCGCCATCAATTTTTCTTTCAATAATCTCGTATTCGATGCGAGTTATGCGATTCAAACGACCGTGTAACAATTAATGACATGTAAGGGCCGGTGGTTAACTTTCTTTTTTTATTTGTTTGTTATTTATCGAAATTGGTGACGTGTCGAGGACTGCGTTTGGGCCTAATTACGGAACAATTCGGGTGTGATGGTGGCGTTAAATGTTTTCAGTCAATTTCTGTAGGAATTGAAGAGAATAAATCGGTAATTATCGGTAAATTGTCTGGTCTGTCACAGAAAAATTACGGAAAAGTCACGTAATTTTTTGGGAAGGTGGAAAATAGAACATCAAAATGGGGCTTTAAGAATTTTTGAACATTTTGAACGTCTCGTGGCTAGCCATGAGTCTCCGGATGGATAAGTAATTTTACCAAAAAATTTTGACTTTCTCTTTTTGCTGGTAATTCTTTATAAATATTTATTTACATTACTTGGAATCCGCTTAAACCTCGAGGACTTTCCACAAAAAAAAATATATAAAAATAACCCAATTTTTGCATTATTTTTTAATGCAAAAATCAAAGAACGAATTTTGAAAAAAATCGGTCAATTAATTTTCAGATTTTTCATTAATTTTTTTCTCTTTGTTCTTACGAGACATTAAATTGCGTGCAACTGTTGAGCAACTGTAATAAAACCGAAAAGTAAGTGATCAAATGGTGAATGAGTGAGTAGCATCTCTGATACAAAACAGACACGTCAATTTCTCATGAATGCCCGCTGACTGTGCGACACCTCGTTGCTCTAACTACTTCAGTAATTCCCTAGTGACATGCCCAGGGGAGTTGCAACGACGGGGCGTGTGAGCGAAAAATGGCCCCCCGTTACTCTTTCGCCCATTGTTCGCCGGTTTTTTCTCCCCCCGCGAGTGGCATTGGAACGCCGGGGGGAGCGTGAGGGGCCAATATAGACTGATGAGCGATATGCCCGACTGGCACTTCACTTGTTATGAAATTTAATCGTCAAGTGGAAGATCGATTAAGGGAGCAATGGGTGCCACGAGTCTCAGTTACAGGTGATTGTTCTCGATTGTATGCCGATGAGAACAACTCGGAATTCTTTATCATTGCCGGGATCATTACATTTGACCGGAGTAATCATTTTTAGCTCGATTCGCTCAGTGTGAGCCTCATAAAACAAATAATTCAATTACTTCTCAAGTTTCAAGAAATCAAAATATGGATTTTTTAAAATAAATTACAGCAATTATTTTAATTTACTTTGTCAACGTGAAGGCCTCCCGAAATTTCAAGAAAAATAGTTTTTCTATTTTTTTTTTAATCGGTCGCGTTTGGGAATATTCACGAAAATTAAAAGGTCATGAAGTCTGATTATCGGATAAACCAGAATAATTGTAATATTTGGAGATCGACAGGGGGTGACTGGCCTGGAGTGAAAAATCAATTTTTTTTTGCGGAAGTATTCGAATTTTCAATGTCGACGGATGTCCATGCGACATTCGCCAGTGCCTGAATTAATTTTTGCGTTTAGAGAAGAATAATGAAGATCAACTCCCACGGCGGTAACCCATATTTCAGTGCAATATGTAATGTGTGAAAGTAACGACCTCTGCGGTAGTCTCTAGCGGTTGCAAATGCATTTAAACTCATTACGCACACACTTCAACCTTGGATTAATCTAGACACTCTGTATTACATCGAGTGAGACACTGCTGGCATTCAGCGGCACCCCGAGGGTCCCACGTAAAAATATTTGAACTATTTTTGAATAGACGAAACTTAATGAAGACACTTCCGGGATTTTTGTTTTTTTTTATTTAATTTCGAGCCGCTTAAAGCGAACGTATTTTTATTGGTAGCACTTTCTTTGCAATGTTTTCGAGACTTTTATAGTTTTTTTATGATAAAGTATTTAATTACTCAATTAAGGAATTCTTAACATTGAAATGTCACGGAATATTAAAAAATTCCCCAGATTTTAAATTAATTAATTTAAAATTGTAAGAATTTTTTAAAATTCCAGACGTAATTTCTAACCCTTCCTAGACCTTCTGTATCACCTCGAGTGAGACTGCTGGCATTCAGAGTCTCCAAGACCCCCGCGTGAAAATATTTTAGCCGTTTTTGAACTGACAAAAATTACCGAAGAAGTTTCTTAGACTTCTCATTTTTTTGAATTTATTTGGATCCGCTTAAATGAATTATTTTTATCCGTAGCAATTTGCTATGAATACTTTCAATACATTTATATATCTTTTAATAGACATATATTTAATTGTTCAATTGGAATTCTCAATATTAAAATTTCTCTAAATATTCAGAAGTCCCCCAGATTGAAATTAATTAATTCAAAATTGTAAGAATTTTTTAAAACTCCAGACGTAATTTCTAACCCTTCCTAGACCTTCTGTATCACCTCGAGTGAGACTGCTGGCATTCAGAGAGTCTCTAAGACCCCCGCGTGAGAATATTTTAGTCGTCTTTGAACTGACAAAAATTACCGAAGAAGTTTCTTAGACTTCTCATTTTTTTTAATTTATTTGGATCCGCTTAAATAAATTCTCTTTATCGGTAGCAATTTGCTATGAGTACTTTCACTACATTTACATATTTTTCAATAGAAATATATTTAATTACTCAATTGTAATTCCCAATATTAAAATTTCTCTAATCATTCAAAAATCCCCCACTTCAAAAATGAAACCCTAAAAAACCCCACCGTTAAAAAAAAAATTGCGGAGTAATTTCTACCCCTTCATTTACACCATCAACAATGACTTTTACCGATAGCAATTTGCTATGAATACTTTCCATACATTTACATATTTTTCAATAGAAATATATTTAATTACTCAATTGTAATTCCCAATATTAAAATTTCTCTAATCCTTCAAAAATCCCCCGCTTCAAAAATGAAACATTTAAAACCCCCACCGTTAAAAAAAAAAATCGCGGAGTAATGTCCACCACTCCATCGACACCACCGAAAATAATCCCCCAAAAATTCCAATCAATCAGCGTATCTCCTTCCCCAGTTCGCCGATAAACTCCCAGAAAATAGCCAATTACGAAGGGATGCGGTGCGGCGCAGTCTCGATGGACTGGCGTGAAAGTCAAAGAGAGCCAAGTTGTATTCCCAAGTGGGCCTGGAATCTCGTATCCCGGGCTTTCCGTAAACCAAAGTAAAAACTTTAAAACTGCCAAGTCAGTTGGTCGAATTGGGGTGGGGAATATTGGCCAAGGGAATCGGCAAATGTATATATACCAGCGGTCACATTCAGGAATTCTTTAAACATTCAGTGACACAAAAGTTGTCTACGATCATCCATACCCCGTATACATCTAGACAGTAAGAAGTAAGTGGATACTGCGTTGTAGTTGAAGTTCTCATGGCCGCGAGGATGGAGTTAATACCGGGAGAGTGCCATAAGAGCCGGCAGAGAATAGCGCAGAAGTACCCGGGTACCGCATACGCGTAGTCCCTAATATATACGTAGCCTCACGGGTGAAACATTTATTTAGTACCGGGGGGATTTTACCGAATGGCAAGAGAGAAAGCGCCGGGGGGATAGGGGGGGGGGGTGTACATATACGCAAGTAGAATGTAAGAGAAAAAGATGCTGGGAGAGGCGAATAGAATGGAGTGGTTTTCGCTTGGCACTTGAGGGGGTGCGATAACTCGGTTAGCCGGCCTACTTCCGATCTGTATTCTCTTTCTGCTCGTGGAGCCTTATCGCGCAAATACCCCGAGTCATTTATTTTGATAATTGGTAATCTCTGGATGTCTGGATGATTTGTACAACAACTCTTTTTTTTTTAATGAGGGGAATTAGATGGTTTATAATTTATAGGATATCGTTTATTTTTATAATTAATTAGGGATTTAGGCCAGAATAGTTGGGTTTGCAGTGGATGATTGAGGGAATTATTAAGTGCTGTTTTTATTATTTATTTATTTAGTAGAGAAATTGGAGGGAATGGTATTTTAGAAAAAATTTTGCGTACTTAGTCGAGTGAATTTGAGAGAAAATTCATGGAATATTTGAATATTGTAATGGAGAGTGATAGATATCATATCCATAGATGTAGCTACCATAAATACCATCAATCTCCGATCCTGTCGATGTATAGGGAATTTGAATATGAAGTTTTAAAAAATCAAAAAATTAAGAAAAAAACTATGGTTCCTATCGCTTTCATCTTCACACTGGGTTCAAAGGGCATCGGAGAATATTTTTTAGGCCATCTTCAATTCAATTCAACTCATTTTTTTAGTTATTGGCAAAATGCGGATTTTCTTTAAAAAAATGAACAGACAAATTAATACTGAACGGCTTACGTTAACACATCCGGAAAAAGTGATCACATTTTCGAACTTTTTGAATCGTAATGATTTAATATAGGATAACCAAGCGATTGCTTATATTTGCGCGATTACAATAAAAATTGCTGACAATATTTTGGAAGACTTGGAAGAAGGATTTTTTGGAGGTTTATCGCGGCTTAAAATCTTTTTTTCTCACACTTTTGTAATCTCATTTTTTAAAAGATATGAAGAAAAATAAAAAATGAGATATTAAAAATTCCGTTTATAATTACATATAAATAATTATTTTTTTTAGCATAAATAAATCTAGTCAATGAAATAAGAAATATTTTTAATTTCAAATTTTACGTATATTTTTTGTTTTCAAACAGAAAAAAAAATTTACTTCACCAATTCCCTCTTTATCATCTCCCATCAATTAAATAATTACTCCATTGCCGAATGATATTATTCACCCGCATTCAATATATTTAAATATTATTAACGCGATTCAAATGTTGTCTCGAAACCTCAAAATAATCTTTTGCCACCAGCCGCTGGGCACTCGACTTGTTCCCTAACTCGAACGTAAAAATTTCGCCTCGAAAAAAATATTAATCCCGTGGATTAAATTCTCCCGATAAAAAAAAAATGAATTCCAATTCCAACTGCGCCAATTGGATATCATTATTTTCCTGTTGCTTTAATGAGCTTATCGTCCGTGAAAAAAAAAACACAAAATACCGCGCGTTGTTAAATTCCATCTGGCACGGTTTAATTCGTTTCTTCATGATTTTTTGATTGATTAACAGAGAGCAAGGGAGGAGGCACGTCGTGAACGGGAGAGGCGGTAAAGCGACGTAAGAAAAGATAAAAGAATGTTTAATTCCAGCAGGCGGTAGAGGTCTCATCCTCTCTTCTCCGAAGGGTAGCGCCATCCCCCTTTCCGTTTCTTAACCGTTATCCCCGACGTTTTTTCATCCTCCTTGGGATAATTGCCTCCACTCCTGTTCAAATTTAATTCTTCTTTTCTCCAGGATCACTGTATTCCACCTTCATATTTACCTTTATTTCTCTCGTCCTTTTTATTTCAACGTTTCCCCGGTCTTATTGGCGATTATTCGTTTTTTTTTCTCTCTCGTCAACGAATCACGAGGCAATTTGCGGTGAGTGGCGTCGAAATTGTCATCTATGATGTTACTCGACTGATGTATGAGCCTCACAAATTGTACACATCTTGAATTATTAAACTCATTATCTGTACTCGCGCATATTGTTTTTATCCAACGGCGGTAGGATTAAAATGAAATATGTTTGCGCCGTTAGTGAGAAGAAAATATGTAATTGACGGTGAAGTGTTGCCTTTCCCTCTGGCTGCGGGGCACAGGAGTATAAATAATCGGGCTCAGCGTGTTACGACGAAATTAATCCATCCCCGTAAATTTACGGCTATTTAAGTTTAAACAACTGCATGAGTATCGTCACTCTATCCCATTAAGTAATAATTTTTTCGAATTTTTTTTCACATCTCCAACAGCTCATCTGACGGCTGATTAATTGACCGGCTAATAACACAAAAAATTTAGTCGAGTAATTGTTTATACTTTCGCGCAATGGATTCACCGATTTTTCCTGCACGCACACGGCGAGAATTTTTGCAATGAAAATTACCGTTCCGGTTGGTAATTGTGTGGCATTTTTGATGGTCGCGAAAAATTGCTCGACCGCATTGTAAAATTTAATGTTTTTAACAAAAATTATGCACACGTCTGGACAATCTTCAATGGGGGAAGCAGTTGGCGAATTTTTTACGACAACTAAATAACTTTTTTTAGACAGTCAACGAATTATCCTGAAGTGGTACATTTTTTTTCAATTTTTCCCGAACGACCAAAGAATTACGCGATTGTCTAATGGAACGGTAATTATAAAACCTCGAGAGTTGAACAATTCGATTTATTTATTTAGTTTCTAATGCAAAGTCGCCAAGGGCGATTTTTACGAATAAAATTTTTTCGAAGCCGAGAGCGACTCGATTTAATGGAAAAAAAAAAATTATTTTCCCCGGAAATTGAATTTTTAAAAATCAGACGAGAGACTGAAATTTGCATTTATATTTATCGACGTGTGTTATTCGTTCAAAATAATAATGATTAAATCAGAAAATATTGTTCGAGGGTATAAGTGGTGTGCATGGGGTGACTCCTGGACTTAATAGAAATACAATAGAGCACTGCCGCCCCTCGGGATATCTCTCCCTCCCGAGCCAGAACTCTGACATTCAAAAATAAATCAAACACCAATACAGTAAGTGGTTGCGCTCGACGTTAACCAGACTCATGGTAGGACAACGAGGGGCTGGCCTCTTTCCTGCGCGATTAAATTCGATTTAATTCCCGGGGCGGCGAAAAATTCTTGGGAGCCTCCCCAATGTTTTGGGACAATTTCTACTTCTCTCCTCTCTCGGCCCCCCTCATTCATTGAGCTCGATCTGTGCGCATTGGTCTCGCGGGAGCGGTCCAACTGGTCCGGAATTGCTCGTCTAATTTTGTCTCGAGTGGAGATAGACTAGAGAGAGGCTTGAAAAAAATGAGAAAAATAAATAAGGGATTTTTTGTATTCCTTTACTGCCACTTTGGTTTTGTCTCTCGCTCCTTTGGGCGTTAAATCTCGATGTTTTTCTCGAAAAGTTATTGAAACCCTCGGCGCTAACCAATTTATCGCTCGGTGGCTCAGCCATTTGACCAAGAGCACTTTAACAATGTAAAAGCCAAGTTGGTCGTTGGTTGGCTCACCCCGGAGGCGCCGAGAATAGTGGGTTATAGGGTGAATAGTTTATGAATCGACCAACGATTTTTCACTGGTTCCTACGACGATTGC
Source organism: Psyttalia concolor (assembly GCA_030522845.1). Taxonomy (NCBI): domain Eukaryota; kingdom Metazoa; phylum Arthropoda; class Insecta; order Hymenoptera; family Braconidae; genus Psyttalia; species Psyttalia concolor. The sequence goes on from JAPYZM010004710.1 coordinate 17,794, forward strand.
CCCAGACGAAAATCCTAAATGCCCCTCTAACCTTCCTCGTTCACTCTGGATTCTACATATATATTTTTCTATCTCGATTTGCCGCTTTATAAAGTCGTCAATTATGCAGTGACACCTCGGGATGAGAGTCCCCCGGTGAAACTTTCAAGATTTGACGTTTGAAAAACGTCTTTTGGCTCGCATTATCTGAGTGTCACTCGGCGATACAATTGAGGATGGCATTTTGCTGTGGGATATTTTCATGGCATTTTATACCGGCTTCTCTCGGTATTTTGCTAATATTGCGGGCGAGAAACGCTGTGGGATGGAGTCCGCCATGTTTTCATTACACCGAGAATTCTACCCCTCTTAATCATAATGTCTTCCGTTTCGCTTTGTGGAGAGCCATGATTTTTCAACGGGATAAACTCTCATTTTGGATAACATCGGGTCTGGCCCGGAATTTATTTTCATCCCTTTGGGTGATTAATTGATGGAATCAAGTGGAATTGCTAGTGCTGTTGGGTCTCTGATGATTCAATGCGAGGCTTACAATTCCGAGAATATCTATGAATTTATCATTTTATTTATCCTGAGAAGTAGTTGAGTCGAGGGGACTGCTATCAAATTTATTAATTCTGAAGGAAAATATTATTCACGTCGAATTCGCATTTAAATTATTTCAAGTAGAAGATATTGTCCGATAAATCGAGAGAAATCAATGGTTATTTTCATGGGAAATTATTTACTTAGAATTTATTGATAATTATATTACAAAAACCAATATTAAGTGGATCACTAAAATTCCAGGGGAAGTCAATCCCTGCAAAGT